>BMAV01003278.1:0-39138 GCA_019973955.1 Trichonephila inaurata madagascariensis | reverse complement strand
CTTCTGGGAAAAAAATCAGAAGACTGGCAAAAAAATTTTTTTTTCTCAAATCTCCAATCAAACTTTTTTCCCATTATATAGCAATAACCCTGGTGATCTGAATTTAAAAATTATAAAAGAGGATAAAAAAATAATATTATCAGCATACTACACTTTTTAAATGCTAATAGTAACCAAATCATTACAATCCCCAGAATATTATCCTTTTCATTTCTCCCATGTAAAATGTATATCAATAACTTCAAATTTCATGAGAAAAAGTTACCAATTCAAGCTATAGGGGTTTATTTGAAGAAACAGTTGAGCATGATTTTCAGAACTTCCATATAATAGCCACCAATGCATCGAAACATGATCGATTTTTTACATGCCGAATAATCATACGACATGGCTGTTTATGACCGCTGTCAATTTTCTGCATCATGAAAATCTACCGAAATGGGCTGGGGTTGAACCCGCAACCTTTGTGGTGCAGTTGGCCAGCGACAAACCAACTACGCCACCCAGTCGGCACTTGCTGAATTGTAAGGAGAGTAAAACCAAGAGCACGGCAATGAATACAAAACTGTGTGTATGTGTGTGTGTGTAATTGTAATCCTCACAAATTAGCATTTATTATAAATGTTAAATAATGAAAAAGAATGTAAAATTCCGATAAAGAATAATTGTGTTATTTTTAATATTTAAAATGAGAAGACTTCAAAATGTTTTAATCCGGGAGCAGACGCGCACTGGATACTAATGACAATAGTCACGCGGGGTGACGGAGTCACCCCGAAGCTTTATTTACAATTATTTTTATTGTACACAATAAAAATCACAATTCCAGTGAATAATTTAACTAAGAAAAAGTATACTTACCTACTTTCTACCTTTGTTCATAGATAATTTGAGAAAAATTCCAATAGAACCGAATTAAAATGTTTCTAAGGTACGCGACCTTAATAAAGGACACAAATCACAGAAACTTTTCACGAACGTTACAGGAATGATATCTGCAAGCAAAACTGTCATATTTTGTTCAAATTTTTGTAGTTTGACTCTGTACCCCGCGCGACCACTCCCGAGTTAAATATGTAATCAGTGTAAAACTATGAATGTTAGTTCTAAAAAGGAATTATATAAAACGTTTTTCATCATGCTTTATATGTTTCAGAATACTCATAAAAATAAATATTGGCCAAATAATCTTTCAAAGTGCTTTCTGTGCTTTTCGAAATGTCATATAACCCTTTCGTATATATATATATACGCGCATTATTTACAACTTCCCTAAATGAAAAATAAAGGCATAAAAAAGGAACGAAATAACCATAACAGTAAGTTCGAAGGTCAAACACAGATGAATTTCTTATCTTCCTAGAATGTTTCTCTGGGTCTGGGTTTTGTCTTTTCTCTGAAATAGTTTTTTGGTTGAAAAAGAAAACTCTCATCGTGGGATTACAGCAAATCAAACAAAATGTTATGTTTTTTATTTAGTTATAGGATCAGATAGCTAATGAATGTATCGAAATGAAAGCTTTTATGTTTGATAAAGTAATACTAATAAATTTTATCAGTGTAAATGTGTATTTTTTGTTATGTCATAAAGTATTTTCTTACTTCATTACAGTAAATTAATTTTTTTTAATCTTTTATTTTCGATATGCTCGCGCCCCCTTGTAGGGTTATCGCGCCTCCCCAGGGGGGGGGCGCCCCACACTTTGAGAAACACTGCACTAACATGTAATATCAAAAGTTTTTTGTAAATTACTATTTTTTCGAAAAACTATAAACGAAAAAATAGAAAAGTAATGAAAAATGTAAAATATATAAAATACACTATTGCAAGTATATATTCGCTTCCAAATTATATCTTTTAACTATTACCTCGAAAGAAAACCTCAGTAGGAAATAATCTTTGTAGAGTACAATAAATCACAGCTATGAATAAATAAAATGGAGGAAAATTCAGTAAAGTATTTCAATATTTTGAAACAACATGAGTGATTATCTGCTTTAGAAATTAAGATAATGATAGAAATAAAACACAAAAAATAGATTTAGAAAAATAAGATATATGGAATTTCTGCATTAGATAAATACACTGCTGGCCTCCGTAAATGCAACACCATGAAGGAAGCATGCAAATAACATGAAATTTACAACATGCATTAGTGGAGGTGAGATATGCAAATGATTAGAATTTCAGCGCAAACACACATCACGCGCGCCTGTGGCGCCACCTCAAAGCGCTATTTAAGGCTTGGAGATTTTGACGATTTCAAGTGCAGCAATTGTGTTTTTCTTGTGGTTTTTTTCAAAAAACGATCAGTTATGTCTCGTAGAAAACAGCGGTCAGCTTTTGATCAAGTATCCGAATTCGACAAAGGAAGGGTAGTGGCCTACCGAGATTGCGGATTATCTTTCAGGAAAATCAGTAGTTGTGTTGGACGATACCAAACAACTGTAATGCGATTATGTGACCGTTGGATGCAGGAGGGTACGACGGACCGACGTGGTCGATCGCATCCAATTCAGTGCACCACTTCATGTGAGGACAGGCAAATTGTGCGCATGACAGTGACGGATCGCTCAGTCACATCACGAACCATAGCACAGCACATCGAGTCTGTAACGCATCATTCAGTGTCTGCGCGTAAAATTCGACACCGTTTACAGCAGAGTGGTCTGTCCGCAAGACGTCCATTGCTTGGTCTACCCTTGACGCAGAACCAAAGACGTCTCCGCCGCCAATGGTACGATGAAAGAAGGATGTAGGTGGCAGAATGGAATGAAGTTGTCTTTACTGATGAGTCACGCATCTCTCTAACACCACGATGGTCGGATTCGAGTCTGGAGACACCGGGGAAAGAGGATGCTGAATAGCTGCGTTATGCACTGCCACACTTTTCCTGCACCGGGTATTATGGTATGGGGCGGTATTGGATATCACTCTCGCCCTCCTCTAGAACGCATTGCCGTTACATTAAACAGGCAGCGCTACATCTCCGATGTGTTGGAGCCAGTTGTCCTTCCTTACATTCAGGGCTTGTCCACAGCCATATTTCAACAGGATAATGCGTGACCACACGTGGTATGCACTGTCCAAAGGTTCTACGTCAATCACCAGATTGAATTGTTTTCCTGGCCGGCTCGCTCTCCGGATCTTTCACCGATAGAAAACATGTGGTCCATGGTTGCTCAACGATTGACCCAGATTACATCCCCAGCTGCCACACCAGATCAACTTTGGCAACGTGTGGAGGTTGCTTGGTCTGCTGTACCCCAAGAACACATCCAAAGTTTATTTGAATCAATGCCGAGGCGTGTGGCAGCGGTGATCTCCAATAATGGCGGCTACTCTGGCTACTGATTCTGGCAGGAACCACACTTCACAGAAGTCTATAAATTTAATAATTTGATACTTGGTCAGCATGTTATCTACAAAATAAATTTTGTTGTACTATCTCTTGTCTTTCTTGGTGATGCATTTACGGTGGCCACACAGCAGTGTAAATACTTTAATTAGTACCTTCAAAAAATTAAAAATACTTACAATTTGACATTTATGTCTTGTATTTGTAAAATTAATGTAATTTACCTTCGTATTTAAATCATAATAATTCTTTGTTTTCAAAAAAAAAAGTAAAAATTTAACTTGAGAAATGCATAAATTTTTCAAAATCTGATTTTGATTAAAAATTTTTTTTTCAAAGTGAATTCGAGATATCCTTAAAACTACTGCTGAAGCTACACTGGTAATATATTTTCCGAGAACATGAACTTTAAACGAATATCAGAAATGCAGTGTATTACTACGCGGAGGTTCTCCAGCGAGGAGAAATAAAAGCATATGGTTACTGCAAACCAGTTCCTGTCAAGAATACGCCTTGGCGATCCACCTTTGGCTAGAAAAGAGGAATTGGCAGCGGAAAAACCCAGTCCACGTTTTTAAAGTTTTCTCGTAAGTTTCTAGGGTGAAAAGTATTTAATGGTTGGCATAGTCACCGCGCGAATCAGACTACTGAAAAAAAATTACGAATATGAAAGAAACGGTTGGGCATAGCTTTTGAACTAATTGGAATTTAGACAAACGCCATACATATTCGTATTAAGAGTTAAATTCTACACTAGAAAAACTAAGTTTAGTAAGAATTGGTGGAGGAAAAAAAAAATGACCTAAACGCACAAATATAAGGAATGCGTTGCAATTAAGCCCATTTGAAACAGAATTTTTAAAAAATGATCCTGCCGCAATTACCAAAGATCAGTAACTCTTCTAATAATCGCAGAGTAAAGTTTTAGGTATATTCGGGTTTCGGAATGGCTGCCCGTTCGAAAAACACCTGGTTTTTTAAAGAGATCTGATAGTTTGTTTTCCAGCCAGAAATGTCAATTTTTATAAAGAAAGTCTTTTAATTTAAAGGCAAAGTTAGCGGAATTTCGCGAAACGGAGACCAGATTAAAATTCCTGGTAAAAATTCGAGTGAAATGGGTCACATTGGTAAGTTTTTGGGGCTGAAAAATTACCGAGATATTCGTGCGGCCTTCTTGAACAAAAAATTAAAAGAAAAAGATTTTCGATACTTGTGCGATTTACATGTGTTTGGAGGTGGCAAAATAGAATTCAAACTTTAATTGGCAAAACTAGTACAATTTCTACCAAATACTTCAGGTACCTCTGGAAATGACTGTAAGTTGGCTTTCCTGCAAGGCAGGGTCGGTCTTTTAAAGTTCTTTTATTTTAAAGACAAAGTTACCGGAATTTTACAAAATGGAGTCCAGATTTAGATTCTTGGTAAAATTCAGAGTGAAATGGGTTACTTTAAAAAGTTTGTAGGGTGAAAAAATATTTAGTTGTTGGCGTGGTCAACGAATCAGTCTATTGAATAAAAGGGACGAATTTCAAAGAAACGGTTAGGCATAACTTTTGAACTAATAGGAATTTCGACAAGCGTCATACATATTCGTGATCAGCTTTGAATTGTACACCAGAAAAAGTAAGTTTGTTAAGAATTGGCTGAAGAAAAAAAAACCTAAACGCACGGAAATCAGGAATGCGTTACAATTAAGCCCATTTGAAAGAGAGATGTATAAAAATTGATATTGCCGCAATTAAAATTTTTGTACTTTGTTTATTCGAAGTTTTTCTTATACGTTTCATGGAAATGCATTACCAAAGTACAATTACTCGAGTTCTAATAAGCGCAGAGCAAAGTTTTCAGCATATTCGTGTTTGGTAGCGGCTCCCCGTTTGAATAACAACCGGTTCTTTAAAATAGGTCTGTAAGTTTGTTTTCCAGCCAAAAATGATCAATTTTTATACCAAAAATCATACAATTTAACGGCAAAGTCAGCAGAAATTCGCGAAACGGAGACCAGATTTAAATTCCTGATAAAAATTCGAGTAAAAAAGGTCACATTGATAAGTTTTTGGGGTGAAAAAGTAACGAGCTATTGGTGCGGCCTTTTTGAATCTTATGCCCCATATCATATAAGGTGATCCCTTAACAAAAAAATTAAAAAAAAAATTAGATTTCCAAAACTTGTGAGTTTTACATGTGTTTGGAAGAGGCAAAATAGAATTCAAACTTTAATTGGCAAAACTAGTACAATTTCTACGAAATACTTCCAGTACCTCTAGAAATGACTGTAACTTGGCTTTTCTGCAAGACAGGGTCGGTTTATGAAGGAAGTTCTTTCATTTTAAAGACAAAGTTAATGGAATTTTGAAAATGGAGACCAGATTTAGATTCCTGGTAAAATTTCGAGTGAAATCGGTCACTTTGGTAAGTATCTAGGGTGAAAAAAAAATAGTGGTGGGTATGTCACTGATACAGACTATTGAAAGAGGGCACGAATTTCAAAGAAACAGTTGAGCATAGCTTTTGAACGGATTGGAATTTCGACAAGCGCCATACATATTCGTGATCAGCGTTCAATTCTGTGCAAGAAAAACTAAGTTCGGTGAGAATTGGCTGGTTTTTTAAAATCGGACGGTAAGTTGGCTTTCAAGCCAAATAGGTCGGTTTTTTAAAAAAGGTGTTACATTTTTAAAAAAAGTTACAGGAATTTCGCAAAACGAAAACCAGATTTAGATTCCTGGTTAAATTTCGAGTGAAAGGGTCACTTTGATAAGTTTCTGGGTAAAAAAAGCGGGGGGCATGTCACTGAAACAGACTATTGAAAGGGGAGAATTTCAAAGAAACAGTTGGACATAATTTTTTGAACTAAAGGGAATTTCGACAAGGCCATACATATTCGTGATCGGGTTAAACTGTGGGGAAAAAACTAATTTTGGGAAGAAAATGAAGGAAGAAAAAAATGACCCAAACGCCGGAAAGAGAAATGAATTGAATTAAGCCCATTTGAAAGACGAACGCTTGGGATAATACGAATTTAAAATTTTTTTCATTTTTTCATTTTTT
This sequence comes from Trichonephila inaurata madagascariensis, assembly GCA_019973955.1. NCBI lineage: Eukaryota > Metazoa > Arthropoda > Arachnida > Araneae > Nephilidae > Trichonephila > Trichonephila inaurata. Next base: position 32,728 of record BMAV01003278.1, on the reverse strand, counting down.
CCCGATACTTGTCATAGAAATGCATTACCAAAGTGCAAAACTCGAGTTCTAATAATAGCAGGGAACGTTTTAAAAGAGGGTTTGGGAACGTCTCCCCCTTCGGACACCCCGGTTTTTAAAATCGGTCGGTAAGTTCTTTCCAAAAAGGGTTGTTTTTTTTTCAAGAAGGGGTTTATTTTAAAAAGGAGTTACAGGAATTTCGTGAAACGGAACCAGATTCGGGTTCCCGGTCAAATTTCGAGGAAATTTGTCACTTTGGGAAGTTTAGGTAAAATAGTGGGGGCATGTCACGAAACAGACTTTTAAAAAGGGGGACGAATTTCAAAGAAACCCTTGGGCATAACTTTTTTAACTAATTGAATTTCGACAAGCGTCATACATATTCGTGATCAGCGTTGAATTCTGTGCAAGAAAAAAGTTTGGTGAGAATTGGCTGGTTTTTAAAATCGGTCGGTAGTGGTTTCAAGCCAAATAGGTCGGTTTTTTCAAGAAGATGTTTCATTTTAAAAATTAAGGAACGGCAGCAGATTTGATTCTGGTAAAATTCGAGGAAATGGGTCACTTTGGTAAGTTTCTAGGGTAAAAAAATATGGGGGGCATGTCACGAAACAGACTATTGAAGAGGGCACGAATTAAAGAAACCATTGGCATAATTTTGAACTAATTGGAATTTCGCCAAGCGCTATACATATTCGTCATCAGCGTTGAATTCTGTGCGAGAAAAATACGTTTGGGGTAAACTCGACAAAATTTTGGGGGGGAAAAAATCTTTGGGACCAATACCTGAAATTGAAATAACTTGGTAAAAAAAAAAAAAATAGTGGTGGGCATGTCCAAAAACAGACTATTGAAAGAGGTTACGAATTTCTAAGAAACCTTTGGGCTTAATTTTTCAACTAATTGGAATTTCGTCAAGCGCCATACATATTCGTGATCAGCGTTGAATTCTGTGTAAGAAAAACTAAGTTTTGTGAGAAATGGAGGATGACAAAAAATGATCCAAACGCACGGAAAAGAGAAATGCGTCGCAATTAAGCCCATATGAAAGACGAACGCTTCAAAAAGGATAATAACGCAGTTAAAATTTTTTTACTTTTTTTTTCGGTGTTTTTCTGAAACTTGTCATAGAAATGTATTACCAAAGTGCAAAAACTCGAGTTCTATTAATCGCAGGGTAATGTTTTAAGTGTCTTTGTGTTTGGGGGTGGCCTCTCGTTCGAATGACACCCGGTTTTTTAAAATCGGTCGGTAAGTTGGCTTTCAAGCCAGATAGGTTGGTTTTTTCAAGAATGTGTTTCATTTTTAAAAAGGAGTTACAGGAATTTTGTGAAACGGAGAACAGAGTCGGATTCCTGGTCAAATTTCGAGTAAAATTTGTCACTTTGGTGAGTTTCTAGGTTAAAAAAAAATAGTGTTGGGCATGTCACTGAAACAGACTATTGAAAGAGGACACGAATTTCAAAGAAACCGTTGGGCATAACTTTTGAACTAATTGGAATTTCGACAAGCGCCATACATATTCGTGATCAGCGTTCAATTCTGTGCGAGAAAAACTAAGTTTGGTAAGAAAATGGGGGAAGACAAAAAAATTACCCAAACGCACGGAAAAGAGAAATGCATTGCAATTAAGATCATTTGAAAGAGGAACGCTTCAAAAAGGATAATACCTCAATTAAAATTTTTTTACTTTTTTTTCGGAGTTTTTCTGATACTTGTCATAGAAATGCATTACCAAAGTGCAATACCTCGAGTTCTAATAATAGCAGGGTAACGTTTTAAAAAACTTTGGGTTTGGGAACGTCTCCCCGTTCGAATGACACCCGGTAATTTTAAAATCGGTCGGTAAGTTGGCTTTCAAGCCAAATAAGTTGGTTTTTTTTCAAGAATGTGTTTCATTTTTAAAAAGGAGTTACAGGAAATTTGTGAAACGGAGACCAGATTCGGATTCCTGGTCAAATTTCGAGTGAAATTTATCACTTTGGTAAGTTTCTAGGGTAAAAAAAAATAGTGGTGGGCATGTCACTGAAACAGACTATTGAAAGAGGTCACGAATTTCAAAGAAACCGTTGGGCATAAGTTTTGAACTAATTGGAATTTCGTCAAGCGCCATACATATTCGTGATCAGCGTTGAATTCTGTGCAAGAAAAACTAAGTTTTGTGGAGAAATGGAGGAAGACAAAAAAATGATCCAAACGCACGGAAAAGAGAAATGCGTCGCAATTAAGCCCATATGAAAGTAGAACGCTTCAAAAAGGATAATACCGCTGTTAAAATTTTTTTACTTTTTTTTTCGGTGTTTATCTGAAACTTGTCAGAAATGCATTACCAAAGTGCAATAACTCGAGTTCTATTAATCGCAGGGTAATGTTTTAAGTGTCTTTGGGTTTGGGGGTGGCCTCTCGTTCGAATGACACCCGGGTTTTTAAAATCGGTCGGTGAGTTGGCATTTAATTCAAATAGGTCGGTTTTTTCAAGAAAGTGTTTCATTTTAAAAAAAATTACAGGAATTTCGTGAAACGGAGACCAAATTTGGATTCCTGGTCAAGTTTCGAGTGAAATGGGTCACTTTGATAAGTTTCTAGGGTAAAAAAAAATATGGTGGGCATGTCACTGAAACAGACTATTGAAAGAGGGGACGAATTTCAAAGAAATAGTTGGACATAACTTTTGAACTAATTGGAATTTCGACAAGCGCCATACATATTCGTGATCAGCGTTCAATTCTATGCGAGAAAAACTAAGTCTGGTAAGAAAATGAAGGAAGACAAAAAAAAGACCCAAACGCACGGAAAAGAGAAATGCATTGCAATTAAGCCCATTTGAAAGAGGAACGCTTCAAAAAGGATAATACTGCAATTAAAATTTTTTACTTTTTTCGGTGTTTTTCTGATACTTGTCATAGAAATGCATTACCAAAGTGCAATAACTCGAGTTCTAATAATAGCAGGGTAACGTTTTAAAAGACTTTGGGTTTGGGAACGTCTCCCCGTTCGAATGACACCCGGTTTTTTAAAATCGGTCGGTAAGTTGGCTTTCAAGCCAAATAGGTTGGTTTTTTTTCAAGAAGGTGTTTCATTTTTATAAAGGAGTTACAGGAATTTCGTGAAACGGAGACCAGATTCGGATTCCTGGTCAAATTTCGAGTGAAATTTGTCATTTTGGTAAGTTTCTAGGGTAAAAAAAAATAGTGGTGGGCATGTCACTGAAACAGACTATTGAAAGAGGGCACGAATTTCAAAGAAACCGTTGGGCATAACTTTTGAACTAATTGGAATTTCGACAAGCGCCATACATATTCGTGATCAGCGTTGAATTCTGTGCAAGAAAAACTAAGTTTGGTGAGAATTGGCGGGTTTTTTAAAATCGGTCGGTAAGTTGGCTGAAGCCAAATAGGTCGGTTTTATCAAGAAGGTGTTTCATTTTTAAAAAGAATTACAGAAATTTCGTGAAAGGGAGACCAGATTTAGATTCCTGGAAAAATTTCGAGTGAAATGGGTAACTTTGGTAAGTTTCTGGGGTAAAAGAAATAGTGGTGGGATGTCACTGAAACAGACTATTGAAAAAAAGGTCATGAATTTCAAAGAAACCGTTGGGTATAACTTTTGAACTAATTGGAATTTCGCCCAAGCGCCATACATATTCGTGATCAGCGTTGAATTCTGTGCAAAAAAAAAACTAATTTTTGTGAGAAATGGAGGAAGACAAAAAAATGACTCAAACGCACGGAAAAGAGAAATGCGTCGCAATTAAGCCCATATGAAAGTAGAACGTTCAAAGGATAATACCGCTGTTAAAATTTTTTACTTTTTTTTCGGTGTTTTTCGAAACTTGTCAAAATGCATTACCAAAGTGCAATAACTCGAGTTCTATTAATCGCAGGGTAATGTTTAAGTGTCTTTGGGTTTGGGTTTGGCCTCTCGTTCGAATTACACCCGGGTTTTTAAAATCGGTCGGTGAGTTGGCTTTCAAGACAAATAAGTCGGTTTTTTCAAGAAGATGTTTCGTTTTTTAAAAAAAGTTACAGGAATTTCGTGACACGGAGACCAGATTTAGATTCCTGGTCAAATTTCGAGTGAAATGGGTCACTCTGTTAAGTTTCTAGGTTAAAAAGAAAAAATTGTGGTGGGCATGACACTGAAACAAACTATACAGAGAGGACGAATTTCAAAGAAACAATTGGGCATAATTTCTGAACTAATTGGAATTTCGACAAACACCATACATATTCGTAATCAGCTTTGAATTATGTGCACAAGAAACTAAGTTTACTGAGAATTGGTCTGTTTTTTAAAATCGGTAGGTAAGTTGGCTTTCAAGCCAAATAGGTCTGTTTTTACAAAAAAGATGTTTCATTTTTTAAAAAAAGTTACAGGAATTTCGTGAGACGGAGACCAGATTTAGATTCCTGGTCAAATTTCGAGTGAAATGGGTCACTTTGGTAAGTTTCTACGGAAAAAAAAAAAATAGTGGTGGGCATGACAGTGAAACAAACTATACAGAGGGACGAATTTCAAAAGAAACAATTGGGCATAACTTCTGAACTGATTGGGATTTCGACAAACGCCATACATATTCATGATCAGCTTTGAATTCTGTGCAAGAGAAACTAAGTTAAGTGAAAATTGGCCTTTTTTTTAAAATCGGTCGGTAAGTTGGCTTTCAAGCCAAATAGGTCTGTTTTTTCAAGAAGATGTTTCGTTTTTTAAAAAAAGTTAAAGGAATTTCATGACACGGAGACCAGATTTAGATTCCTGGTCAAATTTCGAGTGAAATGGGTCACTTTGTTAAGTTTCTAGGATAAAAAAAAATAGTGGTGGGCATGACACTGAAACAAAGTATACAGAGGGGACGAATTTCAAAGAAACAATTGGGCATAACTTCTGAACTAATTGGAATTTCGACAAGCGCCATTCATATTCAAGATCAGCTTTGAATTCTGTGCAAGAGAAACTAAGTTTCGTGAGAATTGGCCTGTTTTTTAAAATCGGTTGGTAAGTTGGCTTTAAAGACAAATAAGTCGGTTTTTTCAAGATATTTCATTTTATAAAAAAAAGTTACAGGAATTTCGTGAAACGGAGACCAGATTTAGATTCCTGGTCAAATTTCGAATGAAATGGGTCACTTTGGTAAGTTTCTACTGTAAAAAAAAAAATAGTGTTGGGCATGACACTGAAACAAACTATACAGAGGGGAGAATTTCCAAGAAACAATTGGGCATAACTTCTGAACTGATTGGAATTTCGACAAGCGCCATACATATTCGTGATCAGCATTGAATTCCGTGCAAGATAAACTATGTTTCGTGAGAATTGGCCTGTTTTTAATATCGGTCGGTAAGTTGGCTTTCAAGCCAAATAGGTCGGTTTTTTCAAGGTGTTTCATGTTTAAAATAGTTATATTAATTTCGTGAAACGTAGACCAGATTTAGATTCCTGGTGAAATTTCGAGTGAAATGGGTCACTTTGGTAAGTTTCTAGGGTAAAAAATAGTGGTATGCATGACACTGAAAAAAACTATACAGAGGGGACGAATTTCAAAGAAACAATTGGGCATAACTTCTGAACTAAATGGAATTTCGACAAACACCATACATATTCGTAATCAGCTTTGAATTCTGTGCACGAGAAACTAAGTTTACTGAGAATTGGTCTGTTTTTTAAAATCCGTCGGTAAGTTGGCTTTCAAGCCAAATAGGTCTGTTTTTACAAGAACATGTTTCATTTTTTAAAAAAAGTTACAGGAATTTCGTGAAAAGGAGACCAGATTTAGATTCCTGGTCAAATTTCGAGTGAAATGGGTCACTTTGGTAAGTTTCTACGGAAAAAAAATAGTGGTGGGCATGAAACTGAAACAAACTATACAAAGGGGACGAATTTCAAAGAAACAATTGGGCATAACTTCTGAACTGATTGGAATTTCGACAAACGCCATACATATTCGTGATCAGCGTTGCATTCTGTGCAAGAATAACTGTTTAGTGAGAATTGACTTGTTTTGTAAAATCGGTCGGTAAGTTGGCTTTCAAGACAAATAAGTCGGTTTTTTCAAGATGTTTCATTTTTAAAAAAAAGTTACAGAAGTTTCGTGAAACGTAGACCAGATTTAGATTCCTGGTCAAATTTCGAGTGAAATGGGTCACTTTGGTAAGTTTCTAGGGTAAAAAAAAATAGTGGTATGCATGACACTGAAACAAACTATACAGAGGGGACGAATTTCAAAGAAACAATTGGAAATAACTTCTGAACTAAATGGAATTTCGACAAACACCATACATATTCGTAATCAGCTTTGAATTCTGTGCACAAGAAACTAAGTTTACTGGAGTTGGTTGTTTTTAAAATCGGTCGGTAAGTTGGCTTTCAAGCCAAATAGGTCTGTTTTTACAAGAAGATGTTTCATTTTTAAAAAAAGTTACAGGAATTTCGTGAGACGGAGACCAGATTTAGATTCCTGGTCAAATTTCGAGTGAAATGGGTCACTTTGGTAAGTTTCTACGGTAAAAAAAAAATAGTGGTGGGCATGACAGTGAAACAAACTATTGAAAGAGGGCACGAATTTCAAAGAAACCATTGGGCATAACTTTTGAACTGATTGGAATTTCGCCAAGCGCTATACATATTCGTCATCAGCGTTGAATTCTGTGCGAGAAAAAATACGTTTGGTGAGAATTGGCCGGTTTTTTAAAATCGGTCGGTAAGTTGGTTTTAAAAGCCAAATAGGTCGGTTTTTCAAGAAGGTGTTTCATTTTTAAAAGAGTTCAGAATTTTTCTGAAACGGAGACCAGATTTAGTTTCCCTGGTCAAATTTCGAGGAAATGTTTAACTTTGGAAAAAGTTTCTAGAAAAAAAATAGTGGTTTGGGCAAGTCACTGAAACAGACTATTGAAAGAGGTTACGAATTTCTAAGAAACCGTTGGGCTTAATTTTTCAACTAATTGGAATTTCGTCAAGTGCCATACATATTCGTGATCAGCGTTGAATTCTGTGCAAGAAAAACTAAGTTTTGTGAGAAATGGAGGAAGACAAAAAAATGATCCAAACGCACGGAAAAGAGAAATGCGTCGCAATTAAGCCCATATGAAAGACGAAAGCTTCAAAAGGATAATAACGCAGTTAAAATTTTTTACTTTTTTTTTCGGTGTTTTTCTGAAACTTGTCATAGAAATGTATTACCAAAGTGCAAAAACTCGAGTTCTATTAATCGCAGGGTAATGCTTTAAGTGTCTTTGGGTTTGGGGGTGGCCTCTCGTTCGAATGACACCCGGTTTTTTAAAATCGGTCGGTAAGTTGGCTTTCAAGCCAGATAGGTTGGTTTTTTTTCAAGAATGTGTTTCATTTTTAAAAAGGAGTTACAGGAATTTTGTGAAACGGAGACCAGATTCGGATTCCTGGTCAAATTTCGAGTAAAATTTGTCACTTTGGTAAGTTTCTAGGTTAAAAAAAAATAGTGTTGGGCATGTCACTGAAACAGACTATTGAAAGAGGACACGAATTTCAAAGAAACCGAGGGCATAACTTTTGAACTAATTGGAATTTCGACAAGCGCCATACATATTCGTGATCAGCGTTCAATTCTATGCGAGAAAAATTAAGTTTGGTAAGAAAATGAAGGAAGACAAAAAAAAGACCCAAACGCACGGAAAAGAGAAATGCATTGCAATTAAGCCCATTTGAAAGAGGAACGCTTCAAAAAGGATAATACTGCAATTAAAATTTTTTACTTTTTTTTCGGTGTTTTTCTGATACTTGTCATAGAAATGCATTACCAAAGTGCAATAACTCGAGTTCTAATAATAGCAGGGAAACGTTTTAAAAGATTTTTGGGTTTGGGAACGTCTCCCCGTTTGAATAACCGGTTTTAAAATCAGTCGGTAAGTTGGCTTTCAACCCAAAAGGTTGCTTTTTTCAAGAAGGTGTTTTATTTTATAAAGGAGTTACAGGAATTTCTGAAACGGAACCAGATTCGGTTTCCCTGGTCAAATTTCGAGTGAAATGGGTCACTCTGTTAAGTTTCTAGGTTAAAAAGAAAAAATTGTGGTGGGCATGACACGGGAAACAAACTATACAGAGGACAAATTTAAAAAAGAAACAATTGGGCATAATTTCTGAACAAATTTGGGAATTTCGACAAACACCTATACATATTCGTAATCAGCTTTGAATTATGGCACAAAAAACCCAAGTTTACGGAGAATTGGTCTGTTTTTTAAAATCGGTAGGTAAGTTGGCTTCAACCAAATAGGTCTGTTTTTACAAAAAGATGTTTCTTTTTAAAAAAAGTTACAGGAATTTCATTGAGACGGAGACCAATTTGATTCCTGGTCAAATTTCGAAGTGAAATGGGTCACTTTGGTAAGTTTCTACGGAAAAAAAAAAAAAATAGTGGTGGGCATGACAGTGAAACAAACTATACAGAGGGACGAATTTCAAAGAAACAATTGGGCATAATTTCTAAACTGATTGGGATTTCACAAACGCCATACATATTCATGATCAGCTTTGAATTCTGTGCAAGAAAACTAATTTAAAGTGAAAATTGGCCTTTTTTTAAAAATCGGTCGGTAAGTTGGCTTTCAAGCCAAATAGGTCTTTTTTTAAAGAAGTTTTTTTCTTTTTTAAAAAGAAAGGGAATTTCATGACAGGGAAACCAGATTTAGTTTCCCTGGTCAAATTTCGGGGTGAAAGGGGTCACTTTTTTTTAAGTTTCTAGGAAAAAAAAAATAGTGGTGGGCGACACTGAAACAAAGTATACAGGGGGGACGAATTTAAAAAGAAAAAATTTGGGCATAACTTCTGAACAAATTGGAATTTCGAAAAGGGCGCCATTCATATTCAAGATCAGCTTTGAATTCTGTGCAAGAAAAAACGGGTTTCGTGAAAATTTGGCCTTTTTTTAAAATCGGTTGGTAAGTTGGCTTTAAAGACAAAAAGTGGGTTTTTTTAAAGATGTTTCATTTTAAAAAAAAAGGTTACGGGAATTTTTCTAAACGGAGCCCCGGATTTAGTTTCCTGGTAAAATTTCGAATAAAAGGGGGTATTTTTGGAAAGTTTTATTTAAAAAAATAGTTTGGGCATGACACTGAAACAAACTATCCAGGGGGAAATTTCCAAAAAAAATTTGGGGAATAATTTTGAACTGTTTGGGAAATTTTCCCGAAAGCCCCAATACATATTCGTGATCAGCATTGAATTCCGTGCAAGAAAAACTATGTTTCGTGAGAATTCCCCCTTTTTTTTAATATCGGTCGGTAAGTTGGCTTTCAAGACAAATAAGTCTTTTTTTAAAGAAGATTTTTCTTTTTAAAAAAAAAGTTACGGGAAAATTTCGTGAAAAGGGGACCAGATTTATTTTCCCGGGGGTAAAATTTCAGTGAAATGGGTCACTGTGGTAAGTTTCTAGGGAAAAAAAAAAAAGGGGTGGGATGACACGGGAAACAAACTGTAAAGGGGGAAAAAATTTAAAAAGAAACAATTGTGCATAGTTTTGAACTGTTGATTTCGAAAAAGCCATACATATTCGTGATCAGCGTTGCATTCTGTGCAAGAATAATTTTTTTAAAGTGAGACTTGACTTGTTTTGAAAAAATCGGTCGGTAAGTTGGCTTTCAAGTTAAATAGGTCTGTTTTTCAAGGTGTTTCTTTTAAAAAAATTTTTAAGGAATTTTGGCAAATAGACCAGATTTAGTTTCCCTGGCCCAAATTTCAGGAAATGGGTCATTTTGGGTAAGTTTCTGGGGTAATAAAAATAGTGGGGCATGACACTAAAACAAACTATACAGGGGGGACGAATTTCAAAGAAAAAATTTGGGGGCATAACTTAAACCCCTAATTGGAATTTCGAAAAACCCCAATACATATTCGTGAGGGGGTATTGAAGTCTGTGCAAGAAAAACCCAATTTTTCGTGAGAATTGGCCTGATTTTGAAATTGGTCGGTAAGCTGGTTTTCAAGCGAAATAGGTCGGTCTTTTCAAGATTTTTCCCTTTTTTAAAAAAAAAAAGTTACAGGAGCCGGAAACGTGGCCCAAAATTTTAGATTCTGGTCAAATTTCAGTGAAATGGGTCAATTTTGGTAAGTTTCTCGGAAAAAAAAAAATTTGGGTGGGAATGACACGGGGAAAAAAACTATACAGAGGGACGAATTTCAAAAGAAATGATTGCCCCAAAATTTTTGAACAAATTTGGGAATTTCGACAAGCGCCATACATATTCGTGATCAGTTTTGGGAAGTCTTTTAAAGAGAAAACAAAGGTTTACGGGAGAATTGGTCTTTTTTAAAATCAGTCGGAAAGTTGGCTTTCGCCAAATAGGTTTTTTTTTCAAGGTGTTTCATTTTTAAAAACAGTTACGGGAATTTCGAAACGGAAAAATTTTAAAGATTCCTGGTTTAATTTCGGGGGAAAAGGGGTCCGGTAATTTTCCCCTATTTTAAAAAAAATATAGTGGGTGCGCATGCAACGGGAAACAACTATTAACAGGGGGACGAATTTAAAAAGAAACAGTTGGGTCAATTTTTGAACAAATTGGAATTTCGACAAGCCCATACATATTCTTGATCAGCATTGAATTCTGTGCAAAAAGAAAACCTAATTTAAATGAAATTGGCCTTTTTTTTAAAAAATCGGTCGGTAAAGTTGGTTTTTAAAAGCCTAAGTCGGTTTTTCAAGAAGATGTTTCTTTTTTAAAAAAAAAAGTTACGGGGAATTTCATAAACGTAGACCAGATTTAGACTCCTGGTCAAATTTCGAGTGAAAGGGTTTCACTTTGGTAAGTTTCTGGGGAAAAAAAAATAGTGGATGCATGACACGGGAAACAAACTATACAGAGGGACGAATTTCAAAGAAAAAAATTTGGGAAATAATTTTGAACAAAAATGGAATTTGAAAACACCATACATATTGTTCAGCTTTGAATTCTGTGCAAAAAAACCAAGTTTACTGGGAATTGGTCTTTTTTTTTAAAAATCGGTCGGTAAGTTGGTTTTCGCCAAAAAAGGTCTGTTTTTAAAAAGAAGATGTTTCTTTTTAAAAAAAAGTTCGAAAATTTCTTTGGGGGAGACGGAGACCAGATTTAGATTCCTGGTCAAATTTCGGTGAAATGGGTCACTTTGGTAAGTTTCTGGGGTAAAAAAAAATAGTGGTATGCATGACACGGGAAACAAACTATACAAAAGGGGGACAATTTAAAAAGGAAAACAATTGGGCATAACTTTGAACTAATTGGAATTTGGGAAAGCGCCATACATATTCGTGATCAGTATTGAATTTGTGCAAGAGAAACTAAGTTTCTTGGGGTTCCTGTTTTTTAAAATTTTGGTCGGTAAGCTGGCTTTCAAGCGAAATAGGTCGGTTTTTTTTCAAGATGTTTCTTTTTTTAAAAAATTTTTAAAAATTTTTCCTGTTTTTGGAGACCAGATTTGATTCCTGGTCAAATTTCAGTGAAAAGGGTCACTTTTTAAAGTTTCTGGGGAAAAATAAAATATTTGGGGGTTTTGACACTAAAAACAAACAAATACAGGGGGACGAATTTAAAAAAGAAAACAATTGGGCATAACTTCTGAACTAATTAGAATTTCGAAAAAGGGCCATTCATATTCAAGACCCAGCTTTAAAATTCTGTGAAAAAGAATAACTGTTTAGTGAGAATTGACTTGTTTTGTAAAATCGGTCGGAAAGGTTGGCTTTCATGCCAAATGGGTTTGGGTTTTTTTTTAAAAGAAAGTCTTTCATTTTAAAAAAGTTACGGGAAATTTTTCGGGAAACGGAAAGGATTTAGTTTCCCTTGGTAAAATTTCGAGTAAAAATGGGTAATTTTGGTAAGTTTCTAGGGAAAAAAAATAGTGGGGGCATGTCACGGGAAAACAACTATTGAAAGAGGGACGAATTTAAAAAGAAAAAATTGGGCAAAACCCTTTTGAACTAATTGGAATTTCGAAAAAGCCCCCTTTAATATTCTTGATGTTGAATTCTGTGCAAGAGAAACAAATTTGGAAATTGGCCTTTTTTTTTAAAATCAAAATGGTAAGTTGGTTTTAAAAGCCTAATTCTTTTTTTCAAAAAAGGGAATTTTTCTTTTTAAAAAATTTCGGGAAATTTTTAAAAAACGGGGCCAGATTTAAAACCCCCTGGTTTTCAGTGAAATGGATCCGGTGGTTTTTTCCCAAGGGAAAAAAAAAAAATAGTGGTGGGATGACACTGAAACCCCTTATACAGGGGGGACAAATTTAAAAAGAAACAATTGGGCATAACCCAAAACGTTGGGAATTTTCCCGACAAACACCAAAATTTCTTCAGCTTTGAATTCTGTGCAAAAGAAACTAATTTTATTTGAAAATTTGGGTTGCTTTTTTTAAAATCGGTCGGTAAGTTGGCTTTCAAGCCAAAAAAGGTCTGTTTAAGAAGATGTTTCTTTTTTAAAAAAAAAGTTACGGGAAATTTTTCGTGAGACGGAGACCAGATTTAGATTAAATGGTCAAATTTCAGTGAAATGGGTCACTTTGGTAAGTTTCTGGGGAAAAAAAAATGGTGGGGGCGGCAGTGAAACAAACTAAAACGAGGGGACGAATTTCAAAGAAACAATTGGGATAACTTTGAACTTTTTTGGAATTTCGACAAGCGCCATTTTTTCATGATAAACGAATTCCGTCCCCAAGGGAAAAAAGTTTGTGGGGGTTGGCCCTTTTTTGAAATCGGTCGGTAAGTTGGCTTTCAAGCCAAATAGGTCTTTTTTTCAAGGGGTTTCATTTTTTAAAATAGTTAAAATTTTTCTAGGAAAGTAGACCAGTTTTTGGATTCCTGGTCAAATTTCGAGGAAATGGGCCCACTTTTGGTTTTCAGGAAAAAAAATTGTGGTGGGCATCACACTGAAAAAACTAAACAGGGGGGACGAATTTAAAAAGAAACAATTGGGCATAACTTCTGAACTGATTGGGTTTTTTAGAAAAAACGCCATACATATTCATTGATCAGTTTTTAATTTTGCAAAAAAGAAATTTAAGTTTACTTGGGGTTGGCTTGTTTTGTAAAATCGGTCGGTAAAGTTTTTTTTCCCAAGCCAAATGGGTCTTTTTTTTCAAGAATATGTTTCTTTTTTTAAAATGTTACAGGAATTTCATAAAACGGAGACCAGATTTAGATTCCTGGTCAAATTTCGGTAAAATGGGTATTTTGGTAAGTTTCTAGGGAAAAAAAATAGTGTTATGCATGACCAAAAAACAAACTATACAGGGGGGACGAATTTCAAAAAGAAAAAATTTGGGGCATAATTTCGAACTAAATGGAATTTCGACAAACACCATACATATTCGTAATCAGCTTTGAATTCTGGGCACAAAAAACTAAGTTTACTGAAAATTGGTCTTTTTTTAAAAAACGTCGGGGGGGTTGGCTTTCGCCAAATAGGTCTTTTTACAAGAACATGCCCATTTTTAAAAAAGTTACAGGAATTTCGTAAAAAAGGAGACCAGATTTAGATTCCGGGCCCCAACTTTCGGGAAATTTTTTCACTGTGGTAAGTTTCTAGGGAAAAAAAGTCTTGGGCATGACACTGAAACAAACTATACAGGGGGGACGAATTTCAAAGAAACAATTGGGCATAATTTTGAACTAAATTAAAATTTCGAAAAAACCCATTTTTATTCGTGATTAGCGTTGCATTCTGTGCAAGAATAACTGTTTAGTGGAATTGACTTTTTTTTGGAAAAATCGGTGGTAAGTTGGCTTTCAAGACAAATGTCGGTTTTCAAAAGATGTTTCTTTTTTTTAAAAAAAGTTAAGAATTTCGTGACACGGAACCAGATTTAGTTTCCCTGGTAAAATTTTCGAGTAAAAATGGGTCACTTTGTTAAGTTTCGGGAAAAAAATAGTGGGGGCATGACACTAAAACAAACTATACAGGGGGGAAATTTCAAAAAAACAATTGGGCTAACCGAATAATTGGTTTTCGACAAGCGCCATTCATATTCATGATCGCTTTGAATTCCTGAAAAAAAATTTAAAGTTTCAGTTGGCCTTTTTTTGAAAATCGGTCGGTAAGTTGGCTTTAAAGCCAAATGGTCGTTTTCAAAGTGTTTCATGTTTAAAATAGTTACATTAATTTCTGAAACTAAAAGATTTAGTTTCCCTGGTCAAATTTCGGTAAAATGGGTCCTTTGGAAAGTTTTAGGGAAAAAAAAATTGGTATGCATGACACGGGAAACAAACTATACAGGGGACGAATTTAAAAAGAAACTTTTGGGAAAACTTCTGAACTAAATAAATTTCGACAAACCCATACATATTCGTAATCAGCTTTGAATTCTGTGCACGAAAAACTAAGTTTTAGGGGGTTTTTTAAAATTGGGAATTGGCTTTCAAAAGCCAAAAGGGCAAAAACTTTTTTTTTAAAAAAGTTACAGGAACTTGAAAAGGAGAACAGATTTAGTTTTCCTGGTCAAATTTCGGGGTGAAATGGGTCACTGTTGGTAAGTTTCTAGGGAAAAAAAAAAAGGGGTTGGGCATGACACGGGAAACAAACTATACAAGTGGACGAATTTAAAAAGAAACAATTGTGCATAATTTCCAAATAATTGGAATTTCGACAAAACGCCATACATATTCGTGATCAGCATTGAATTCTGTGAAAGGGGAAAACTGGGTTAAAAATGAGAATTTGCCTGTTTTTGGGTCGGTAAGTTGGCTTTAAAGGGCCAAATAAGTCAGTTTTCAAGAAGATGTTTCTTTTTTAAAAAAAAGTTCGGGAATTTTCCCTTGAAAACTTGGACCAGATTTAGATTCGGTAAAATTTCGAGTGAAATGGGTCACTTTGGAATTTTCCCAAGGGAAAAAAAAATAGGGGGTATGCATGACACAAAAAATATACAGGGGGGACGAATTTCAAAGAAACAATTGCGCATAATTTCAAAACAAATTGGAATTTCGAAAAACGCCATACATATTCGTGACCCAACATTGAATTCTGTCAAAAAAAAACAAATTTAAGTGAGAATTTGCTTTTTTTTAAAATTCGGTCGGAAAAGTTGGCTTTCAAGACAAATAAGTCATTTTTTCAAGAAGATGTTTCTTTTTTAAAAAAAGTTACAGAATTTCGTGAACGGAAACTAGATTTAGATTCTGGTCAAATTTCAGTGAAAGGGGTCACTTTGGTAAGTTTCTACGGAAAAAAAATAGTGGTGGGCATGACAGTGAAACAAACTATACAAGGGACGAATTTAAAAAGAAAAAAGGGGCAAACCTTCAAAACAAAAATTAAAATTTGGGCAAGCGCCATTCATTTCATGATCGCTTTGAATTCCGTGCAAAAAAATTTTTTCCTTAAAATTGGAATTTTTTTAAAAAATCGGTCGGAAAGGTTGGCTTTCAAAAAAATGGGTCAGTGTTTTAAAGGTGTTTCAGGGAAAAAGTTACATTAATTTCGTGAAACGTAGACCAGTTTAGTTTCCCTGGTCAAATTTCGAGGGGGAAATGGGTTATTTTTTAAGTTTCTAGGGTAAAAATAAAATAGTGGTGGGCATGACACGGGAAACAAACTATACAGGGGGGACGTTTTTAAAAGAAACAATTGGGCATAATTTTACAAAACTAATTAGAATTTGGGAAAAAAGGGCCATTCATATTCAAGATCAGCTTTGAATTCTGTGCAAGAATAACTTTTTTGAGTGAGAATTGACTTGTTTTGTAAAACCCGGTCGGTAAGTTGGCTTTCAAGTTAAATAGGTCTTTTTTTTCAAGGTGTTTCTTTTAAAAAAAAAAGTTCAAATTTATGAAACGTGGACCAGATTTGTTCCTGGTAAAAATTTCGAGTAAAATGGGTCACTTTGGTAAGTTTCTAGGGTAAAAAAAAATAGGGGGTATGCATGACACTGAAACAAACTATACAGAGAGGACGAATTTAAAAAAACTTTTGGGCATAATTTCAAAACTAGTGGAATTTCGACAAGCGCCATACATATTCGTGATCAGTATTGAAGTCTGTGAAAAAGAAAAACAAAGGTTTCGTGAGAATTGGCCTGATTTTTAAAATTGGTCGGTAAGTTGGTTTTTAAAACGAAATAGGTCTGTTTTTCAAGTGTTTCTTTTTTAAAAAATTTTACAGGAGTTTCGTGAAACGTAGATAAAATTTAGATTCCTGGTAAAATTTCGGGGTGAAATGGGTCACTTTGGTAAGTTTCTACGGAAAAAAAATTGGGGTTGGGGAACACGGGGAAACAAACTAAAACAGAGGGACAATTTAAAAAGAAATGATTGCGCATAATTTCGGGAACTAATTGGAATTTCGACAAGCGCCATACATATTTTGACCCAGTTTTGGGAAGTCTGTGCAAGAGAAACAAAGGTTTACTGAAATTGGTCTTTTTTTAAAATCAGTCGGTAATTTGGGCTTTCAAGCCAAATGGGGTCTGATTTTTCAAGGTGTTTCATTTTTAAAACAGTTACAGGAATTTCATGAAACGGAGCCCAAATTTAGTTTCCCGGGTTTTTAATTTCAAAGGTGAAAGGGGTTTTTGGTAATTTTCTAGTTTAAAAAAATATGGTGGTGCGCATGAAACTGAAACAGACTATTAACAGGGGGGACAAATTTCAAAAAACAGTTGGGTACAACTTTTGGAACCCTAGTGGAATTTCGAAAAAGCGCCATACAAAATTCGTCAGCTTTGGGAATTCTGTGCAAGAGAAACGAAGTTAAGTGAAATTGGCCTGTTTTTAAAACCCGGTCGGTAAGTTGGCTTTAAAAGAAAAATAAGTCATTTTTTCAAGAAGATGTTTCTTTTTTAAAAAAAGTTACAGAATTTCAAAAACGGGGGGCCAGATTTAGACCCCCAAATTTCCGGAGTAAAATTTGGATCATTTTTGGAAAGGGGTTTCTGGGGAAAAAAATAGTGGTGGGCATGACACGGGGCCCTTTAAAAGAGGACGAATTTAAAAAGAAACAATTGGGAAAACCTTCTGAACTGATTGGAATTTCGAAAACCCCCTTTAATATTCGTGATCAGCATTGAATTCCCTTCTAGAAACAAAAGGTAAGTGGGGTTTGGGCCCCGGGGGTTTTTTTTAAAATTGGCCCCGGTAATTTTTAAAAGGGCAAATATTCGGTTTTTCAAGAAGTTTTTTTTAAATTTTTTTAAAAAGTTACAGGAATTTCGTGAAACGGAGACCAGATTTAGATTCCTGGTCAAATTTCGAGTGAAATGGGTCACTTTGGTAAGTTTCTACGGTAAAAAAAAAATTGTGGTGGGAATGACACTGAAACAAACTATACAGAGGGGACGAATTTCAAAGAAATGATTGCGCATAATTTCTAAACTAATTGGAATATCGACAAGCACCATACATATTCGTGATCAGTATTGAAGTCTGTGCAAGAGAAACTAAGTTTACTGAGAATTGGTCTGTTTTTTAAAATCGGTCGGTAAGTTGGCTTTCAAGCCAAATAGGTCTGTTTTTTCAAGGTGTTTCATTTTTTAAAAACAGTTACAGGAATTTCATGAAACGGAGACCAAATTTAGATTCCTGGTTTAATTTCGAGTGAAATGGGTCACTTTGGTAAGTTTCTAGTTTAAAAAAAAATATAGTGGGCATAAACACTGAAACAAACTATAACAGAGGGACGAATTTCAAAGAAACAGTTGGGTACAACTTTTGAACTAATTGGAATTTCGACAAGCGCCATACATATTCTGGATCAGCATTGAATTCTGTGCAAGAGAAACTAAGTTAAGTGAGAATTGGCCTGTTTTTTAAAATCGGTCGGTAAGTTGGCTTTCAAGCCAAATAAGTCGGTTTTTTCAAGAAGATGTTTCATTTTTTAAAAAAAGTTACAGGAATTTCATAAACGTAGACCACATTTAGATTCCTGGTCAAATTTCGAGTGAAATGGATCACTTTGGTAAGTTTCTAGGGAAAAAAAAATAGTAGTGGGCATGACACTGAAACAAACTATACAGAGGGGACGAATTTCAAAGAAACAATTGGGCATAACTTCTGAACTGATTGGAATTTCGACAAACGCCATACATATTCGTGATCAGCATTGAATTCTGTGCAATAGAAACTAAGGTAAGTGAGAATTGGCCTGTTTTTTAAAATTGGTCGGTAAGTTGGCTTTCAAGACAAATATGTCGGTTTTTTCAAGAAGATGTTTCATTTTTTAAAAAAAGTTACAGGAATTTCGTGAAACGGAGACCAGATTTAGATTCCTGGTCAAATTTCGAACGAAATGGGTCACTTTGGTAAGTTTCTACGGTAAAAAAAAAATTGTGGTGGGAATGACACTGAAACAAACTATACAGAGGGGACGAATTTCAAAGAAACAATTGCGCATAATTTCTGAACTAATTAGAATTTCAACTAGCGCCATACATATTCGTGATCAGCATTGCAGTCTGTATAAGAGAAACTAAGTTTCGTGAGAATTGGCCTGATTTTTAAAATCGGTCGGTAAGTTGGCTTTCAAGCCAAATAGGTCGGTCTTTTCAAGATGTTTCATTTTTAAAAAAAAGTTCAGGTTTCGTAAAAGGAGAAAAATTTGATTCCTGGTCAAATTTCGAGTGAAAGGGGTCACTTGGTAATTTTCTAGGGTAAAAAGTGGTGGGCATGACCAAAAAAAAACATACAGGGGGGACGAATTTCAAAAAAAAATTGGGCATCTTCAAAAATTGGAATTTCGACCCCAAAACATTTTCGTTCAGCTTGAATTCTGTGCAAAGAAACTAAGTTTTGAGTTTGGCCTTTTTTTTTAAAATGGTCGGTGGGTGCCAAAGAAATAATGTTTTCAAGAAATTTTCTTTTTTTAAAAAGTTGGAAATTTCTGAAAGGAGACCAGATTTAGATTCCTGGTAAAATTTCGAGGAAATGGGTCACTTTGGTAAGTTTCTAGGGAAAAAAAGTGGTGGGATGACACTGAAAAAACTATACAAGGGACGAATTTAAAAAAAAATTGGCATAATTCTGAATAATTAATTTCACCGCCATACATATTCGTGATCACAGAATTCTGTAAAAGAAACTAAGTTTAAAATTTCCCTGTTTTTTAAAATGGTGGTAAGTTGGCCCAAAGAAAATGTCGGTTTTCAAAAAGTTTTTTTTAAAAAAAGGGCAGGAATTTCAAAACATGATTTTAGTTTTGGGGTTTTCCAAAAGGGTCCAAATTCGAAAATTAAAAAATGGGCATGAAAAAAAATTTTGGGGAGTTTAAAAAAAATTGGGCATGAAAAAATAAAACAAACCCATATTTCAGAACAATTTCAAAAAAAATTTGGGGTAATTTTTAAAATGTGGAATTTTTCAAAACCCAAAATACTTTTTAAAATTTTTTTAAAAAAGTTAATTTTCGAAAAAAGGAAAATTTTTAGTTTGGTAAATTTGAAATGTTTTTTAATTTCGGGTTTTGGGGGGGCTCAAAACAAATTAAGGGGGCGTTTAAAAGAAAAAGGGGTTTTTAAAAATTGGGAATTTCGAAAAGGGCCATTTAATTTGGCATTTTAACGTGGAAAAAGTTAATTTTGAGGTTTTTTAAAATGGCGGTGGGGTTTGAAATAGGCGCAAAAGGTGTTTCAAAAAAAAATTAAAAATTTATGAAACTAACAATTTTTCTGGTTTTCAAAATTTATTTGGGGTTTTCAAAAAAAAATAAATTTTTTTCATTAAAAAAATTCAAACGAATTTGGAAATTGAAATTTTAATTAACGAAAACAAATAAATTGGAAAATTTTAATTGGAAAAAAAATTTTAAAATTTCTTTTTTAAAATTTGGTGATTGGCTTTAAAAAAGTTTTTTTCAAGGTTTTTTAAAAAAACATTTCTGAACAACCCCTTTAATTTGAAATTTCAAAAAAGGGGTAAGTATTTTAGGAAAAAAAAAAAAAAAAATTTTTGAAAAAAATTACAAAAGGGGTTTCAAAAGGGGTTGGGCCCCTTTTTTCGATTTTAAATTTGAAACCCATTTTTCTGTCTTTGAATTTGAAAAAAAAATTTGGAAATTAATGTTTTTAAAAATAACTTTTGGCCAAAACCAAAATTCCATTTTCATTTTAAAAAGTTACAAATTTCTGGGGAACAAAATTTAACCGGGTAATTTGATGAAAGGGAAGGGGGGTTTTTTGGGGGCAGAAACTGAAACAACTTTTAACGGGGGGACAATTTCAAAAAACATTGGGAAACCCGAACAAATTAAAAATTTCGACAAGGCCATCATATTCGATCGCTTGAATTCTGTGAAAGAAAACTTTAAAGGGAAATTGGGTTTTTAAAATCGGTCGGTAAGTTGGCTTTCAAGAAATGGGTCTTTTTTTCAAAAGTGTTTCATTTTAAAAAGTTACGGAATTTTTCCGGCCAGTTTTGGAGTGGGGGCCAAATTTCAGTGAAATGGATCATTTTGGTAAGTTTCGGGGAAAAAAAAAAAAAAAATATGGTCTGACACTGAAACAAACTATAAAAGGGGACGAATTTCAAAAGAAACAATTGGGCATAACTTCTGAACTATTAAATTTCGAAAAACGCCATACATATTTGATCGTTTGGGGGTTCTTGCAAAAAAACAAGGTGTAGAATTGGGCTTTTTTAAAATTGGTCGGAAAGTTGGCTTTCAAGAAAATAGTCGGTTTTCAAAAATTGTTTAAATTTTAAAAAAATTCAGGAAATTTCGTGAAAGGGAGCCCAATTTGATTCCCTGGTCAAATTTCGGTGAAAGGGGTCACTTTGGTAAGTTTCTAAAGGGTATTGGGGGGAAGACACGAAACAAACTATACAGGGACAATTTCAAAGAAATGATTGCGCATAATTTCTAAACTTTTGGAAATTCGACAAGCCCATACATATTCGTGATCAGCATTGAATTCCCCAGCAATAGAAACCAAGGTAAGTGAGAACTAAATTGTTTTAAAATTGGTCGGTAAGTTGGCTTTCAAGACAAATATACCGGTTTTTTCAAGAAGATGTTTCACTTTTAAAAGTTACAGGAATTTCAGAAACGGAGACCAGATTTAGATTCCTGGTCAAATTTCGAACGAAATGGGTCACTTTGGTAAGTTTCTACGGTAAAAAAAAAATTGTGGTGGGAATGACACTGAAACAAACTATACAGAGGGGACGAATTTCAAAGAAACAATTGCGCATAATTTCTGAACTAATTGGAATTTCGACTAGCGCCATACATACTCCGTGATCAGCATTGCAGTCTGTATAAGAGAAACTAAGTTTCGTGAGAATTGGCCTGATTTTTTAAAATTTGTCGGTAAGTTGGCTTTCAAGCCAAATAGGTCGGTTCAAGATGTTTCATTTTTAAAAAAGTTGCAGGAGTTTTCGTGAAACGTAGACCAGATTTAGATTCCTGGTCAAATTCCCCGAGGAAATGTGGGTCACTTTGGTAAGTTTCTAGGGTAAAAAATAGTGGTATGCATGACACTGAAACAAACTATACAGAGGGACGAATTTCAAAGAAACAATTGAAATAACTTGAACTAAAATGGAATTTCGACAAACACCATACATATTCGTAATCAGCTTTGAATTCTGTGCACAAGAAACTAAGTTTACTGAGAATTGGTCTGTTTTTTAAAATCGGTCGGTAAGTTGGCTTTCAAGCCAAATAGGTCTGTTTTTACAAGAAGATGTTTCATTTTTTAAAAAAAAGTTACAGGAATTTCGTGAGACGGAGACCAGATTTAGATTCATGGTCAAATTTCGAGTGAAATGGGTCACTTTGGTAAGTTTCTACGGTAAAAAAAAAAAAAATAGTGGTGGGCATGACAGTGAAACAAACTATACAGAGGGGACGAATTTCAAAGAAACAATTGGGCATAACTTCTGAACTGATTGATTTCTAGGATAAACGCCATACATATTCATGATCAGCTTTGAATTCTGTGCAAGAGAAACTAAGTTTACTTAGAATTGGCTTGTTTTGTAAAATCGGTCGGTAAGTTGGCTTTCAAGTCAAATAGGACTGTTTTTTCAAGAAGATGTTTCATTTTTTAAAATAAGTTACAGGAAGTTCATGAAACGGAGACCAGATTTAGATTCCTGGTCAAATTTCGAGTGAAATGGGTCACTTTGGTAAGTTTCTAGGGTAAAAAAAAATAGTGTTATGCATGACACTGAAACAAACTATACAGAGGGGACGAATTTCAAAGAAACAATTGGGCATAACTTCTGAACTAAATGGAATTTCGACAAACACCATACATATTCGTAATCAGCTTTGAATTCTGTGCACGAGAAACTAAGTTTACTGAGAATTGGTCTGTTTTTAAACTGTCGGTAAGTTGGTTTCAAGCCAAATAGGTCTGTTTTACAAGAACATGTTTCATTTTTTAAAAAAAGTTACAGGAATTTCGTGAAAAGGAGACCAGATTTAGATTCCTGGTCAAATTTCGAGTGAAATGGGTCACTGTGGTAAGTTTCTAGGTTAAAAAAAAAGTGGTGGGCATGACACTGAAACAAACTATACAGAGGGGACGAATTTCAAAGAAACAATTGGGCATAACTTCTGAACTGATTAGAATTTCGACAAACGCCATACATATTCGTGATTAGCGTTGCATTCTGTGCGCAAGAATAACTCGTTTAGTGAGAATTCGACTTGTTTTGTAAAATCGGTCGGTAAGTTGGCTTTCAAGACAAATAAGTCGGTTTTTTCAAGAAGATGTTTCGTTTTTTAAAAAAAAGTTACAGGAATTTCAGACATCGGAGACCAGATTTGATCTCTGGTCAAATTTCGAGTGAAATGGGTCACTTTGTTAAGTTTCTAGGGTAAAAAAAATAGTGGTGGGCATGACACTGAAACAAACTATACAGAGGGGCCGAATTTCAAAGAAACAATTGTCCATAACTTCTGAACTAATTGGAAATTCGGCAAGCGCCATTCATATTCATGATCAGCTTTGAATTCCGTGCAAGATAAGCTTGCTAAGTGAGAATTGGCCTGTTTTTAAAAATCGGTCGGTAAGTTATTTCGCCAAATAGGTCGGTTTTTTCGCTGCGTTTCATGTTTAAAATAGTTACGTTAGTTTTCAGGAACGGAGACCAGATTTAGATTCCTGGTCAAATTGAATGAAATGGGTCACTTTGGTAAGTTTCTAGGTTAAAACAAAATAGTGGTATGCATGACACTGAAACAAACTATACAGGACGAATTTCAAAGAAACAATTGCGCATAACTTCTGAACTAATTGAATTTCGACAAACGCCATACATAATTCGTGATCAGCATTGAAATCTGTGCAATAGGAAACTAAGTTAAGTGGGAGAATTGGCCTGTTTTTAAATCGGTCGGTAAGTTGGCTTTCAAGACAAATAAGTCGGTTTTTTCAAGAAGATGTTTCGTTTTAAAAAGTTACAGGAATTTTCAGACACGGAGACCAGATTTAGATTCTGGTCAAATTTCGAGGAAATGGGTCACTTTTGTTAAGCTCTAGGGTAAAAAAATAGTGTGGTGGGCATGACACTGAAACAAACTATACAGAGGGACGAATTTCAAAGAAACACCAAGTATAACTTCTGAACTGGATTGAATTTCGACAAACGCCATACATATTCGTGATTAGCGTTGCATTCTGTGCAAGAATAACTGTTTAGTGAGAAATTCGACTTGTTTTGTAAAAATCGGTCGAAAGTTTGCTTTCAAGACAAATAAATAAGTCGGTTTTTCAAGAAGATACTTTGTTTTAAAAGTTACAGGAATTTCGTGACATCGAATTGGCCTGTTTTAAAATCGTATCGGTAAGTTGGCTTTCAAGCCAAATAGGTCTGTTTTTCAAGGTGTTTCATGTTTAAAATAGTTAATAAAGTTAGTTTTCAGAAACGGAGACCAGATTTAGATTCCTGGTCAAATTTCGAATGAAATGGGTCACTTTTGGTAAGTTTCTAGGTTAAAACAAAATAGTGGTATGCATGACACTGAAACAAACTATACAGAGGGGACGAATTTCAAAGAAAACAATTGCGCATAACTTCTGGAACTAGCTCAAATTTCGACAAACGCCATACATATTCGTGGATCAGCATTGAAATCTGTGCAATAGAAACTAAGTTAAGTGAGAATTGGGCCTGTTTTTAAAATCGGTCGGTAAGTTGGCTTTCAAGACAAATAAGTCGGTTTTTTTCAAGAAGATGTTTCGTTTTTTAAAAAAAGTTACAGGAATTTCGTGACACGGAGACCAGATTTAGATTCCTGGTCAAATTTCGAGTGAAATGGGTCACTTTGTTAAGTTTCTAGGTAAAAAAAATAGTGGTGGGCATGACACTGAAACAAACTATACAGAGGGGACGAATTTCAAAGAAACAATTGGGCATAACTTCTGAACTAATTGAATTTCGACAAGCGCCATACATATTCGTGGATCAGTATTGAAGTCTGTAAGAGAAACTAAGTTAAGTGAGAATTGGCCAGTTTTAAAAATCGGTCGGTAAGTTGGCTTCTTCACACACAATAAGTCGGTTTTTTCAAGAACATGTTTCGTTTTTAAAACAAGTTACAGGAATTTTCAGGACACGGGAGACCAGATTGAGATTTCTGGTCACCCGAGGAAATGGTCACTTTGTTAAGTTTCTGTACGGTAAAAAAAAAATTGTGGTGGGCATGACACTGAAAAAAACTAAACAGAGGGGACGAATTTCAAAGAAAACAATTAAGTATAACTTCTGAACTGATTGGAATTTCGACAAACGCCATACATATTCGTGATCAGTAATTGAATTCTGCGCAACAGAAAAACTAAGGTAAGGGAGAGAGAATTGGCCTTGTTTTTTGAAAATTGAATGGTAAGTTGGCTTTCAAGCCAAATAGGTCTGTTTTTACAAGAACATGTTTCATTTTTTAAAAAGTTACAGGAATTTCGTGAAAAGGAGACCAGATTTAGATTCCTGGTCAAATTTCGAGTGAAATGGGTCACTGTGGTAAGTTTCTAGGGTAAAAAAAAGTGGTGGGCATGACACTGAAACAAACTATACAGAGGGGACGAATTTCAAAGAAACAATTGGGCATAACTTCTGAACTGATTGGAATTTCGACAAACGCCATACATATACCTGTGATTAGCGTTGCATTCTGTGCGCGAAATAACTGTTTAGTGAGAATTGACTTGTTTTGTAAAATCGATCGGTAAGTTGGCTTTCAAGACAAATAAGTCGGTTTTTCAAGAAGATGTTTCATTTTTAAAAAGTTACAGGAATTTTCAGACACGGAGACCAGATTTAGATTCCTGGTCAAATTTCGAGTGAAATGGGTCACTTTGTTGCTCTAGGGTAAAAAAATAGTGGTGGGCATGACACTGAAACAAACTATACAGAGGCTGAATTTCGAAGAAAACAATTGTCCATAACTCTGAACTAATTGAAATCTGGCAAGCGCCATTCATATTCATGATCAGCTTTGAATTCCGTGCAAGATAAGCTGCTAAGTGAGAATTGGCCTGTTTTTAAAAATCGGTCGGTAAGTTGGCTTTCGCCGTAAATAGGTCGGTTTTTCAAGGTGTTTCATGTTTAAAATAGTTACGTTAGTTTCGTAAAAGGGGAGCCAATTTAGATTCCTGGTAAATTTCGAATGAAATGGGTCACTTTGGTAAGTTTTAGGTTAAAAAACAAAATAGGGGTTTTGCTGACACTGAAACAAACTATACAGGGGGGGACGAATTTCAAAGAAACAATTGCGCATAATTTTGAACTAATTGAATTTCGACAAACGCCATCTATTCGTGATCAGCATTGAAATCTGTGCAATAGAAACTAAGTTAAGTAGAATTGGGCCGAAAAAAATGGGGGTAAGTTGGCCAAGACAAATAAGTGGGTTTTTTTCAAGAAGATGTTTCGTTTTAAAAAAAGTTACGGGAATTTCGGACACGGAGCCAGTTTTAGATTCCTGGTCAAATTTGAGTGAAATGGGTCACTTTGAAGTTTAGGGTAAAAAAAATAGTGGTGGGATACCTGCAAACATACAGGGGGGACAATTTCGAAACAATTGGGCATAATTTTAAACGATTGAATTTCGAAAAATACATATTCGTGATTGCGTTGCATTCTGTGCGAATAACTGTTTAGTGAGAATTGACTTTTTTTAAAAAATCGGTCGGTAAGTTTGCTTTCGACAAATAAGTGGGTTTTTTTTAAAGAAGGTTTCGTTTTTTTAAGGAATTTCGTGACACGGAATTGGCCTGTTTTTAAAAGGTGGTAAGTTGGTTTTTCGCCAAAAGGTCGGTTTTTCAAGGTGTTTCATGTTTAAAATAGTTACTTAATTTTGAAAGGGAGCCCAGTTTTGATTCCTGGTCATTTCGAAGAAAGGGGTCATTTTGGTAAGTTTCTGGTTAAAAAAAAAGGGTATGCATGACACTGAAACAAATTTTATACAAAGGGGACGAATTTCAAAGAAACAATTCGCATAACTTCTGAACAAATTTGGGAATTTCGACAAACGCCATACATATTCGTGATCAGCATTGAAGTCGTGCAAAAAAAACTAAGTTAAGTGAGAATTCCCTGTTTTTAAAAATCGGTCGGTAAGTTGGCTTTCAAGACAAATAAGTCTTTTTTCAAGAAGATGTTTTTTTTTAAAAAAAGTTACGGGAATTTCGTACACGGGCCAGTTTTAGATTCCTGGTCAAATTTCGAGTGAAATGGGTCACTTTTGTTTCTGGGGTAAAAAAATAGTGGTGGGCATGACACTGAAACAAACTATTCAGAGGGACGAATTTCAAAGAAACAATTGGGCAAACCTGAACTATTGAATTTCAAAGCGCCATACATATTCGTGATCAGTATTGGCTGTGCAAGAGAAACTAATTTAAATGAGAATTGGCCAGTTTTTAAAATGGGTGGTAAGTTGGCTTTCAAGACAAATAAGTCGGTTTTTTCAAGAACATGTTTCGTTTTTTAAAACAAGTTACAGGAATTTCGTGACACGGAGACGAGATTGAGATTTCTGGTCAAATTTCGAGTGAAATGGGTCACTTTGTTAAGTTTCTACGGTAAAAAAAAAATTGTGGTGGGCATGACACTGAAAAAAACTAAACAGAGGGGACGAATTTCAAAGAAACAATTGGGCATAACTTCTGAACTGATTGGAATTTCGACAAACGCCATACATATTCGTGATCAGCATTGAATTCTGCGCAACAGAAACTAAGGTAAGTGAGAATTGGCCTGTTTTTGAAAATTGGTCGGTAAGTTGGCTTTCAAGCGAAATAGGTCGGTCTTTTCAAGATGTTTCATTTTTAAAAATAAGTTACTGGAGTTTCGTGAAACGTAGACCAAATTTAGATTCCTGGTCAAATTTCGAGTGAAATGGGTCACTTTGGTAAGTTTCTACGGTAAAAAAAATAGTGGTGGGCATGACACTGAAACAAACTATACAGAGGGACGAATTTCAAAAGAAACAATGCCATAACTTCTGAACTTTTTTGAAATTTCGAAAAAACGCCATACATATTCGTGATCAGCATTGAATTCTGTGCAATAGAAACTAAGTTAAGTGAGAATTGGCCAGTTTTTTAAAATCGGTCGGTAAGTTGGCTTTCAAGACAAATAAGTCGGTTTTTTCAAGAACATGTTTCGTTTTTTAAAAAAAGTTACAGGAATTTCGTGACACGGAGACCAGATTTAGATTTCTGGTCAAATTTCGAGTGAAATGGGTCACTTTGTTAAGTTTCTACGGTAAAAAAAAATTGTGGTGGGCATGACACTGAAAAAAACTAAACAGAGGGGACGAATTTCAAAGAAACAATTGGGCATAACTTCTGAACTGATTGGAATTTCGACAAACGCCATACATATTCGTAATCAGGTTGAATTCTGGCATTAGAAACTAGTAAGTGGGGAATTGCCTGTTTTTAAAATGGTCCTAAGTTGGCTTTCAAGACAAATATGTCGGTTATTTCAAGAAGATGTTTCATTTTTTAAAAACAGTTACAGGAATTTCGTGAAACGGAGACCAGATTTAGATTCCTGGTCAAATTTCGAACGAAATGGGTCACTTTGGTAAGTTTCTACGGTAAAAAAAAATTGTGGTGGGCATCACACTGAAAAAAACTAAACAGAGGGGACGAATTTCAAAGAAACAATTGGGCATAACTTCTGAACTGATTGGGATTTCGACAAACGCCATACATATTCATGATCAGCTTTGAATTCTGTGGAAGAGAAACTAAGTTTACTTAGAATTGGCTTGTTTTTTGTAAAATCGGTGGTAAGTTGGCTTTGCAAACAGGTCTGTTTTTTCAAGATATGTTTCATTTTTAAAAATAGTTACAGGAATTTCATGAAACGGAGACCAGATTTAGATTCCTTGGTCAAATTTGGGTGAAATGGGTCACTTTGGTAAGTTTCTAGGTGTAAAAAATAGTGTATGCATGACACTGAAACAAACTATACGGAGGGGACGAATTTCAAAGAAACAATTGGCATTAACTTCTGAACTGATTGGGATTTCGACAAACGCCATACATTCTGATCGCTTGAATTTCACGAGAAACAAGTTACTTAGAATTGCTTGTTTGTAAAATCAGTCGGTGAAGTTCTTCAAGCAAAAGGTCTGTTTCAAGAACATGTTTCATTTTTAAAAAGTTACAGGAATTTCGGAAAGTGAGACCGATTTAGATCGTCAATCGAGTGAAATGGTCACGTGGTAGTTTCTAGGTAAAAAAGTGGCATGCATGACACTGAAACAAACTATACAGGGGACGAATTTCAAAGGAAACAGATTGTAACTTCTGAACTGGATTGAATTTCGACAAACGCCATCATATTCGTGGATTAAGCGTTGCATTCTGTGCAAGAATAACTGTTTAGTGAGAATTGACTTGTTTTGTAAAATCGGTCCTTAAGTTGGACTTTCAAGACAAATAAGTCAGTTTTTTCAAGAAGATGTTTCTGTTTTTAAAAAGTTACAGGAATTTCGACACGGAGACCAGATTTAGATTCCTGGTCATAGTGAAATGCACATTTGTTAAGTTCTGTGAAAGAAAAAATAGTGGTGGGCCATGACTTAAAAACTGGTAAGGGGCGAATTTCAAGAAAACAATTGTCATAACTTCTTGAACTAATTGAAATTGACAAGCGCCATTCATATCATGATCAGTTTAGAATTCCGTGCAAGATAAAGTTTCGGTGAGAATTGGCCTGTTTTTAAAATCGGTTGTAAGTTGGCTTTGAAGACAAATAAGTCGATTTTTCAAGATGTTTCATTTTTAAAAAATATACAGAGACGAATTTCAAGAAACGGGACAGATTTAATTCTGGTCAAATTCTCGATCTGAAATGGGTCACTGGTAAGCTCTAGGTTTAAAAAATAGTGGTTGCATGACACTGAAACAAACTATACTGAGGGACGAATTTCAAAGAAACAATTGCGATTACTTGAACTAATCGGAATTTCTCAAACAAATACATATTTCCGACAGCATTGAATTCTTGTTGCAAGAGAAACTAGGAATTCAGTGAGAATTTGCCTGTTTTTTAAAATCGGTCGGTAAGTTGGCTTTCAAGACAAATAAGTCGGTTTTTTCAAGAAGATGTTTCATTTTTTAAAAAAAGTTACAGGAATTTCGTGAAACGGAGACCAGATTTAGATTCCTGGTCAAACTTCGTGTGAAATGGGTCACTTTGGTAAGTTTCTACGGTAAAAAAAAATAGTGGTGGGCATGACACTGAAACAAACTATACAGAGGGGACGAATTTCAAAGAAACAATTGCGCATAACTTCTGAACTAATTGGAATTTCGACAAACGCCATACATATTCGTGATCAGCATTGAAATCTGTGCAATAGAAACTAAGTTAAGTGAGAATTGGCCTGTTTTTTAAAATCGGTCGGTAAGTTGGCTTTCAAGACAAATAAGTCGGTTTTTTCAAGAAGATGTTTCGTTTTTTAAAAAAGTTACAGGAATTTCGTGACACGGAGACCAGATTTAGATTCCTGGTCAAATTTCGAGTGAAATGGGTCACTTTGTTAAGTTTCTAGGGTAAAAAATAGTGGTGGGCATGACACTGAAACAAACATACAGAGGGGACGAATTTCAAAGAAACAATTGGGCATAACTTCGAACGATTGAATTTCGACAAACGCCATACATATTCGTGATTAGCTTGCATTCTGTGCAAGAATAACTGTTTAGTGAGAATTGACTTGTTTTGTAATCGTCGGTAAGTTTGTTTCAAGTCAAATAGTCGGTTTCAAGAGATTTCGTTTTAAAAGTTAAGAATTTCGTGACACGGAATTGGCCTGTTTTTTAAAATCGGTCGGTAAGTTGGCTTTCAAGCCAAATAGGTCGGTTTTTTCAAGGTGTTTCATGTTTAAAATAGTTACGTTAGTTTTGAAACGGAACCAGATTTAGATTCTGGTCAAATTTCGAGATGAAATGGGTCACTTTGGTAAGTTTCTACGGTTAAAAAAAAATAGTGGTATGGCATGACACTGAAACAAACTATACAGAGGGGACGAATTTCAAAGAAACAATTGCGCATAACTTCTGAACTATTTAATTTCGACAACAACGCCATACATATTCGTGATCAGCATTGAATTCTGTGCAATAGAAACTAAGTAAGTGAGAATTGGCCTGTTTTAAAATCGGTCGGTAAGTTGGCTTTCAAGACAAATAGTCGTCTTTTCAAGAAGATGTTTCATTTTTAAAAAAGTTACGGAATTTCGTGAACGGAGACCAGATTTAGATTCCTGGTCAAATTTCGAGTGAAATGGGTCACTTTGTTAAGTTTCTAGGTTAAAAAAAAAATAGTGGTGGGCATGACACTGAAACAAACTATACAGAGGGGACGAATTTCAAAGAAACAATTGGGCATAACTTCTGAACTAATTGGAATTTCGACAAGCGCCATACATATTCGTGATCAGTATTGAAGTCTGTGCAAGAGAAACTAAGTTAAGTGAGAATTGGCCAGTTTTTTAAAATCGGTCGGTAAGTTGGCTTTCAAGACAAATAAGTCGGTTTTTTCAAGAACATGTTTCGTTTTTTAAAACAAGTTACAGGAATTTCGTGACACGGAGACCAGATTGAGATTTCTGGTCAAATTTCGAGTGAAATGGGTCACTTTGTTAAGTTTCTACGGTAAAAAAAAAATTGTGGTGGGCATGACACTGAAAAAAACTAAACAGAGGGGACGAATTTCAAAGAAACAATTGGGCATAACTTCTGAACTGTTTGGAATTTCGACAAACGCCATACATATTCGTGATCAGCATTGAATTCTGCGCAACAGAAACTAAGGTAAGTGAGAATTGGCCTGTTTTTTAAAATTGGTCGGTAAGTTGGCTTTCAAGCCAAATAGGTCTGTTTTTACAAGAACATGTTTCATTTTTTAAAAAAAGTTACAGGAATTTCGTGAAAAGGAGACCAGATTTAGATTCCTGGTCAAATTTCGAGTGAAATGGGTCACTGTGGTAAGTTTCTAGGGTAAAAAAAAGTGGTGGGCATGACACTGAAACAAACTATACAGAGGGGACGAATTTCAAAGAAACAATTGGGCATAACTTCTGAACTGATTGGAATTTCGACAAACGCCATACATATTCGTGATTAGCGTTGCATTCTGTGCAAGAATAACTGTTTAGTGAGAATTGACTTGTTTTGTAAAATCGGTCGGTAAGTTGGCTTTCAAGACAAATAAGTCGGTTTTTTCAAGAAGATGTTTCGTTTTTTAAAAAAAGTTACAGGAATTTCGTGACACGGAGACCAGATTTAGATTCCTGGTCAAATTTCGAGTGAAATGGGTCACTTTGTTAAGTTTCTAGGGTAAAAAAAAAATAGTGGTGGGCATGACACTGAAACAAACTATACAGAGGGGCCGAATTTCAAAGAAACAATTGTCCATAACTTCTGAACTAATTGGAAATTCGGCAAGCGCCATTCATATTCATGATCAGCTTTGAATTCCGTGCAAGATAAGCTAAGTTAAGTGAGAATTGGCCTGTTTTTTAAAATCGGTCGGTAAGTTGGCTTTCAAGCCAAATAGGTCGGTTTTTTCAAGGTGTTTCATGTTTAAAATAGTTACGTTAGTTTCGTGAAACGGAGACCAGATTTAGATTCCTGGTCAAATTTCGAATGAAATGGGTCACTTTGGTAAGTTTCTAGGTTAAAACAAAATAGTGGTATGCATGACACTGAAACAAACTATACAGAGGGGACGAATTTCAAAGAAACAATTGCGCATAACTTCTGAACTAATTGGAATTTCGACAAACGCCATACATATTCGTGATCAGCATTGAATTCTGTGCAATAGAAACTAAGTTAAGTGAGAATTGGCCTGTTTTTTAAAATCGGTCGGTAAGTTGGCTTTCAAGACAAATAAGTCGGTTTTTTCAAGAAGATGTTTCGTTTTTTAAAAAAAGTTACAGGAATTTCGTGACACGGAGACCAGATTTAGATTCCTGGTCAAATTTCGAGTGAAATGGGTCACTTTGTTAAGTTTCTAGGGTAAAAAAAAATAGTGGTGGGCATGACACTGAAACAAACTATACAGAGGGGACGAATTTCAAAGAAACAATTGGGCATAACTTCTGAACTGATTGGAATTTCGACAAACGCCATACATATTCGTGATTAGCGTTGCATTCTGTGCAAGAATAACTGTTTAGTGAGAATTGACTTGTTTTGTAAAATCGGTCGGTAAGTTGCTTTCAAGACAAATAAGTCGGTTTTTCAAGAAGATGTTTCTTTTTTTAAAAAAAGTTACAGGAATTTCGTGACACGGAGACCAGATTTAGATTCGGTCAAATTTCGAGTGAAA
>BMAV01003276.1:0-15275 GCA_019973955.1 Trichonephila inaurata madagascariensis | reverse complement strand
CCCAAGTTATTAAATTAATTTTAAATTTAGATAAAAAAAAATTGAGAAATAGTGAATCTTGATTTATGGCCGGTATATCAGAACACACAATTTCAAAATGAAAAAATTTAAATGACATGCAAAAGGTTACTGCTGGATAAAATAATTAACAAAGCAATAAAATTCAGTGGAAAAAAAAAGAATGCAACGTGACTTTACTTTTTTTTTCCTTATAAATATCAATATCACGAGTATTAGTACATTAGTAAATTTTCCAAAAACTTAATTTATATCTTTCAACTTTAAAACACCAATTTCTATCATAAATGTTAACTCATTCGACATCTTAAGATAAATTTATGAAAAGTATATTCAAATTTCTCAAAATTTTGTATGACAAAACCTATACACTTTGTTATCTCAGTTAAAATATAAAGAATATCTTATTTATAACACAACTATATTATAAAAATTAAATATCATATCGTATCATATATTCTTCTTCTTTTACTGTTCATCAAAACTCAGTCACTTCAATGTTAATAAAATTGGAAAAATATAATTTAACTGACCTCCACTTCGTAGCGACAGAAACCCTTAGTGAGCGGTAATCCAGATGTTGTTGTCAGTTGTGATTTGCACTAGTAACATTTTATTTATTTATTTTTCTTTCGATGTTGGTACTTCACTATTGTAAATTGATAGTGGTAAAATTCACGGTATTACCATGCAGACTTTCATGCGAAGATTTTTTATTTTTTCTGGTGGAAGGAATTATTACTGTCTTTATAGGAAAAGGGATTCACGCTTCTCTTCTCTCTCTTTTTTTTTTCGCCATTAGAACGTTGTTTCTTTCACTCGCGACAAACTGGTGGGCCTCTTCAGCAAAGGCAGATATATTTTTCGGCGGTAAAGAGCGGTGTTCGTCCCGGGGTTACGAGCATGTTTTTCAATTTCGGCAACCTGATGTCTTCACCAAAGATATATCGAGCACCGTCAGTGTTCCGTCAAATTCTCCGTAGCATTTCTTACGGTCGCGCGTTGGCGTTCGTTTTAATTTTAAGATGATTTGAAGAATACATTTAAGTTTAAATTCTGAAATGCGTTTTCAGGAATCCTGCCGGCTTTATTTCTGACATGATTTTAGAGTCAGAAACAGACTTAGTTTTAAACAAGGTCTTTATTTGATCAAAGTTAGATATCATCTGAAGCAAGATGCAGAGATAGGGAAGAAACGCCACCGAATAATCTAAAGTGGGTTAAACACTTAAAACACCGATCGCGGCGTCCATGAGTGCTCTTGAAAGTTAATGCTGACATATAGGGCTATTAAATATAACGATCTGGAATTAGACACGTTTATTGGCTAGGCCATATGTTCGGACGAAATAAATGGGTCATTAGTTTGATACTTGAAGAGGTGAGGAGGTAATATAAAAGTGAATTACTAGATAGGGAATTTAATTTTTAATCTAATTTAATTATCCTTGCATCATATATATAGAATTCTATATATATATATATATATATATATATATATATATAGAATTGGAAGAAAATAAAATTTTTGCATCCAATACTTTTTATTCCAAGATGGTGGTCTCACACTAA
Organism: Trichonephila inaurata madagascariensis; assembly: GCA_019973955.1. Taxonomy (NCBI): domain Eukaryota; kingdom Metazoa; phylum Arthropoda; class Arachnida; order Araneae; family Nephilidae; genus Trichonephila; species Trichonephila inaurata. Next base: position 13,685 of record BMAV01003276.1, on the reverse strand, counting down.
GAACTCAACATGTAAAAAATTTAATAGAATAGCTTATTCCTGACAAAAGGGAAATTACATTAAATTTCAAAGAAGCAAAAATGTAAGTACTATTATTTTAGGAAATCAGTTCGAAAAATACGAGTATCAGGATTTAAAGAAATAGAACACAAGGTATTTAGAAATGCAGGAAAAGAAGAAAAATAATAACTGTTAAAAAAAATAATAAAATAAATCCCTATCAGGATGTAAAAAGATTAATGGTGAAAAAGTTGTGAATCTGATTCTTTTAAATGTATTATTAATTAATTCGAGGGATTTGATTATATTGAAAATATAATTCGAATAATTTTCAATATATCCAAAAATTCCAAGTTTCTACTGTGGATTTTATCGACCAAGGAACTTTTAAAAATGCATTAATTGAAAATAAAGTTAGAGTAAAATAACAATTTGTTGCCAGTGAAAAAAGAATTATTTCTAATAGATTTGCTATCGTGGTCATGCAAATTTACATTGTAAACATCTGCAATAAAACATACAGCCGTCAAATTAGTTAATCTCTATATAAACTATTTTCATTTTGCTACCTTGCTTATCTCATTTCATGATGACCAAATTAAGAAAATTCTCAATCAAGTATAGGAATTTAAAAAATAAAATTATTAGAAAACAAAGACAGAAAGTGCGGATTCGGTGATCCTTTAGTCCATAAAAATTGAAAGCGAAGCCAAAATATTCTTTTAAGGGGGTCACTTCACGCAGCATTTTCCCTATCTCCGTAATGTTAAAAATGACCAATTTTAAGGAACATTTTTAAAAAATTGGCATGTTGTACAGTCATGAATTTTTTTGTGTGTATTCATTGTATTGTTTTTATTATTTTAATGGGAGCATTTTTCAAAATTTTGATTAGTTTTTTTTAAAAAAATTCATATGTGGAGTAACACGTCAAAATTTTTAAAACAGTGAAAATTCTTGTACATTTTAATCCATAAATATTTTTTGAATAATTTTTTTGACAAAATCTCTCATTAAAATATTTATTTGTATAGTGTTAACACATGTGCAAAGTTTCAAGGCTATAAAATAAGTAGTTTTTCAAAAATATTCCTTTTATGTTGAAATTTACAGTTTTGAGAAATAGAGATTTAAAGTAAAAACTTACTATTAACTAATGCATACCAGAACTGTAACTTGGATTGCTAGTGTCATCTGCAAGATCATCTTCTTGTCGACATTTTAATTGTTTGTTTTTAATTCTAGCTTCTTTGGTTCATTTGAAAACTGCCTATTCTGCTTTCTTAATGCACGCATAATCTACTACTTGCAATGCTCGACATTTGTAAAATCTAGGGGTTGAATGTTTAATACATCTAAAACTTTTAATTTGGTACTGAAGCCTTGATTATATAAATATATAGCTTCATGTACTATAGTTTTTGAAGTACCCAATGCACAAATACAGTTTTTGGAATTATACACCAAATACTATTTCCGCATTCACTAATATTTTGAGTTTTATCAAGCAAGCATCTAGACAAAAGTTCAAGATTAGAGACCTCTAAATACTTTTTATGCTATTTCTAATTGCAATAGGTAAGTCGTGTTTATGCTTATATGTGTAACCTTTCAGTATGGATATATTATATCTACAACTCACAAGTCACTTCCCATGGGGCATAAACTGTGTCGTAGATTCAAATCTGTGAACATTTTATCAAAAATATAGCTCAAATAGCTTGCCTTATGGCTAACAAATTTTCACGAGTTGTTTTGAATAGCCAAAACATAGTATCTTTGCAATTTGTCTATTTCTGCATCTGTCAAGCCATTATGGCATTCTAGAGATTTTGTCCTCAAGCTTTTGTCTTTTAATTTTGATTTTAACGCTTTAAGTCATGTCCCCATCATTTTCTCAACACACACACACTGACCAACACATCTAATTTTTTCAATATTGACATATCTTTGAGGTTTAGATTCTAAAACTGTTTTGTATGCTTTAGAGTCCCCATAGAGTCCAAATATTGTGTATATCGTAAATTGTGTAATGTCTGCGAGCGATGGAAGATACAAAAATAAAAGAAGTACACCTCTTCAACTTCCATTCCCTACTATTTACAATGTAACTTGCCGAACACTCATCGATATGTACATTGCTGTTAAAATTACATGAGCATTTCCGCGACAATATTTCAGTATCAACAACTTTTCCAGTGTCCAAACCAACTGCGGTAACAAATCCATTTATATAAGTATGGCTCCTTTTTTGCCAGGTACCATCGATAGCCACAGGTACATTTTGGCATCCATTATTAAATGATATTGTTTCGGCAGCAGCTAATGCCACAGACAATTTAGTTACTTTCTCTGTCGCGTTATTTAATGTATGCATGGAATCGTAAAACCACTTTAGTGTAGGTGACAAATTCATGACTCCGAAAAATATTTTCTAAACTCTTCTTTATTTAATAGACCTCATACCATATGAAAGTCTATTGTTCACTTCATATAATTTTGTATCTTTTTTGATTAACTACTGTTTTAGTAAACCTGGTATTAAGAAATGTTTGAATAAGACCACAAAAGTCACAACATATTAACAATTTTGTAGCCTAAATTTATGTGAATACCTTGGTTTTTACATTTATTTATGTTATTAATGTTGTTTCAAAGCACAAGAAAACAGTACAATGTCAGTCATTTCACAGAAACATTCAAATGAATCAAAAAAGAAACATACTCTTTATTATACTTACCTAACTTTGCTTTTAAAGCTGAATTATTTTTTGTTGAAATCGTCTGACTGTTATGCAACGTTTAATTCATCGAAAGTTTGGGTTTTTGTATATATTTTTCCAAACTTTCGTTTTTTAAACGTTTTATTATTTAACCAAGTTTTAAAAACGTTTTTAAACATTTTACCGTTATTGTTTTTGATGGAAAACACTATTTCACACGATAGCAGAAATTCGTTGTATTTAATGAGATAAAAATATAGCATGCGGTTACCAAAAAGTAAATAAACAGCTACAACTATTCACTTCACTTCTTTCCTGAATAAGCTGCTGATCAAAATAAATTCTTTTGATTAATTTAAACTATTTGATAAGGCTGAAAAGTAGCATGTGTCTTTTGTTTTGATTTGAAAGGGGCGTGGCAGTCAGATGTTTTAGGGTTTGACAAATGTAAACAACTTTTTAAAAAAATATTAAAAATACTTCTAATTCAGCTAGAGCAAAAATTTAAATTGCATTAGAAAGAAAATGAATGGTATTTTATTTTTCAATCAAAATTGAAAAATCGATTTTTAATTCGATTTTCGTGAAGTGACCCCCTTAAGAAAAGATCTTAGTACTCACTCATAATATTGGAAATACCCATTTATGAATTAATGGCAGAAGACTAAAACTGCAATCTAGACAACGGGAAGCATGGAAATATTTATGTTTGGGAAAAAAACTACTTAAAATCGTCTGATATTAATAAGGATACAGCAGTGAATATAAATCAATAACTAGTAATATAAAAAAATAGTTTTTAATCCAATTCCTACTTAGATCAACAACGAAAATTTTTATTTTAGCTACTTTTTATTAAATAGTTACATTTAATATAAATATGTATATATATAGGACAGAATCACAACATTAAGTGGTAGTTAGTTTTTTAATTATCATTAAAGTATCGTATTGTCCTTTTAATTTCAGTCCAACTGAATGCTTTAACACGGGAGAAAAAACCTTTTCAAGTTTTGACACAAGTCGCCAAAAGGGTCGCTAAGTTGCCAACGTGGCTGTATTTGTAATTCTTTAAATAATTAGTTTTAATCAATTATTTTTATTAATTATAATTAAATTATTGTATTGTTATCCAAAATAATCCTTTATATAAAATTTCAGCTCAATTCAAAGCTTTAAAATGTATTTTATTAACAATAGAAAATTCCACCAAGATAAATAAATAAATATACAAGTATATAAATAAATAAATATATAGATAGTGGAGCTAATAGTAGGAATTGAAAAAATTCATTTTAATATCCTAGAATAATAATGTAAAACAATATACACAATTAACAGTAATAAAATAAAATTACAAAAGAGAATAAAATTAAAAAATATAGTGATAAAAATAATGGATGGCAAACACAGAACCAAATTTGAAAGTATTGGTAACCATATTGTAATGTTATCGCCCAACTTGACAATTGCCAACATTAACACTTGGTATGTAATGTACCGATCAAATTAGAACACTAATTTCAATACTCAAAAGCTAAAAACGACAAACTGTCTCTTTTCCCCTCCAACCTGAAAAGAAAAAAAAGTCACTTCAGGGTGGTTTCTAATTCCTATCTTGTTTTTCTGCTTTAGTAATTCCATGGAAGAAAACTTGATATTAAAAGCCAGGAAGTATAATTGTGAATATGAATAAGTATTATGATAATTTTCAGAGGTACAAGTCTCTTTCACTTTTTCCCCAATGAAACAATCGAGGGGCAGCTTTAGGAATTAGTTTTCTATCGAGAGAAAGAATCGAGTGCTAATTTAATATCTTTTCTGCCGCGTGTAGCGTGGTAGATACGAAATATAGTTCGGAAAATTTAACAGAATTAAATTTGTTGTTGAACCTCAATTTTCAAAATATGTAGCTAGTATATTAAAAGAGTTTCTGTAATCCTGAATATATTTTTTAATTTGTCCGAGAGCATTAATTAACATTTAAGGGGGGGTGAGGACATGTAATGAATCAAATTCGATCAAGGCATGCCATCAAGTCTGAGACAAACATGCTTATTTCAAAATGAGTATGTCTACGTGCTCATTTTTGAGTATGTCTTTTTACTCCGTGTGTCAAGATTGACGTACGGGGGACCAAGTTATCCACATTGTATCATTGTATCTCTCAAAAAAGACTGGCTATTACTTTCTCACGCCTAAAAAATAACACATGTGAGTGGATTCGAAAAACGGCTTTTATGTCGCTCCACCTCTTCTTCGCTGACATCCAGAGGATTTTTAGTCTCAAAGTTTCATAAGAATCAAGCTCCGGTGATAACCATATATTGTGTTCTGTTCCCGCTCACACATGCGGGTTGCAAACGACTGAAATGAAGAGGAATGTTGGTCGATCTGACGAAGACGCACCCTCAGTGTCATTGGGATGAGGCGATTTATAGCTACAATAGAGAACAAGATACAATGTTGTAGTTGGGATCAGAGGTGACGGCCTGTTAACTCCATTTACCTTCGAGTGCACTTGGTGGAGTTTGCGGGGAAGCTGCACTTCCAGGACCAAGGAGGAGGGGAATTCCAGACTTGTGAAAGGCAGAGTGATGCAGCCGGTGTAGCAACGGTGGGAATAAAATGAACTTTGGACTAGAGCTTTTCTATAGTGAAAGACAATAAACATTATCAATTTAATATTCAATATGCTGTTATGTTAATTTAATCTGAAGAAAATGAATTTTGGAAAATAGCTGTATGATTTCTCACTCTACCATGTTATGAAAAAATTTAAAGGGGGTGCACGACGTCACACCACTAACAATCCAACAGTAACACTCTCCAAACGGTTAGTTAACAAACATGTAGATGACATGCTATAGACCTTGTAATGGTACCGAGTATTTTCTCCCTATAATCCACAATGTCTTCTCTGTCTGTTTGTCGTACAGCCCTCTATCTACCCTTTCCATCAGTAGTGCCGATAAGTGAGCCATTTTCACACATCAGTCGATGTAACTGCTAAAACTTTTGTTGTTCTGCGTGCGCCTATTTAGAAAGCGTTTCTGATACAGTTCTGCGTTTACCATTAGCAGCACCGTACATCAGATGCGTGTCTGCCTTTTCGCTGTTATTAAAATCACCAACAAGGACGGAAATTTCAAGCACAAATGCCGATTTTCGTGGTGCAGCAGATCACTGGTACACCGCTTTACTGCCTTCAACAAGAGCCAATATTGTCAGCCTATCATGCCATAAAGATCGCCAAGTATGCATGACGGTTGGTAGATACAATTTTTAAATTTCTGCTAACATTTTATCTACAGAATCACTCGTTAAGCATGCTTCTAATGAACGTCTTATGCTTCCGTTAATGTGTTATTTTTCCTGTTCGCGCCTCAACACGGTACTTCCTTCTATTTATTCCAATATAAATCTTGTTTGTTATAGTGATCTCTTCCCCCCTCACCCATGATTTTAGAATCCCCCTATATTGCTTAATTTCTGTATCTATATTAAAAAAAAAGGAAAATTCAAAAAAAGTATTTAAATATTATTCTTAAATCATTAGTTGGCACTCATTGGGAAGCCAAAATAAATTCAGTGAAAGCAATGTATATACAATTTGAACGATCTTCTAATGCTCTAAATCAATTTATAGATGTACGCAACGATAATAGAGAGGCATCCGAACTAAAAGTTTAGTGGGTTCAATAAAAGAAATGCCTTTTTTTTCATGTCTAATAATACAGTTTTCAATATTGTCCAAAATTAACACTATCAATAAACTATTTCAATCAAAAACAATAACATTTTACTTGGCTCCTAATTTAATGAGTTGAATTAAAATCCAAAATTTAAGAACAAAAGTTTGCACATTTCTAAAAGCAAGTGTTGACACGTAATATGAATATTTGACAACATTTTTCTGAAAAACTAATTCGAAAATATATATATATATTATGTTTCGAATTAACCGAAGATGAAATTTCAGAAAACCCGGTATAGGAATTTCTGTAATTGATACTGCTGTTGTGATTAGTCAAAACTGACTTTCTTGCCATTAAATTCTGCACTCATTCACTCATACTGCTGTTGTACAAATAGAAAATAGTTTTCAAAATATTCCTAACATTAGTTCTTTTTTCAAATGAATCACGATTGTAAGAGTCTTCGAAATCCTAACCCAGAAAATTGGTTTGCTACGTGTTTGGATTTTGAATGAAAATCATGTAAATAATGCACAAGACATTGCAGTGAACTCTAAATAATAATTATAATGAGCTGTTTTCAAAAGTTTTAACTGTGTAAAGACTTTTTTCTTCACATTTCTAGTTAGTGTAGTAAATGATGAGCCCCTTTTTCAGCAAATAAAAATTTTTCAAGAATTATATTTGGTCCAAAATTTATGCAAAGCACTAAATGGCAATGACTATATAAGGCATCGAAAAAAATATTGTAATTTTTCTTAAGTAATTAATTTATTAGCAAAAACAAAATAAAAAATTAAATAAATATGCATTAGTAATACATGTTCGTAGTAGTAATTTATTTTACAAAAAAATTAAGGGCCTCAAATGATTTTTTGCACTCGAACCTATTTGCGGAGAGGGCAGGCTCTGATTTTAAATCTGTATATAAAAGAACTGTGTAAAATAAAGTTGGTATATTTTTAAATTTTATTCCTTTAAACCACCGTTTCTCAAGCTATAGAGCGTGCCCCCCCTCGGGGGGCATGATAACCCAACTAGGGGGGTGCGAGCATATTGAAAAGTCACAAATAAAACTTTATTTAAAAATATTAATTTGCTGAAAAGAAGCAAAACAAAATACATTTTGACATAATAAATAATAAAATACGCATTTACACATATATAATACACATATAAATGTATCGGTATTGCACACTGTATTTGATAATTACTTTAACAATACTAAGTTAAGGACAAGTTTAATAATTACCATTGACTCGATGCAGTAGCGCACACAGGTTTTTCATAGGGGGATCCGGGTCGAAAGTTCACCTTTCTTGTATCATGCTCCTTTTGATTTTGTTGATTTTCGGAAACAAAACACAGTAAAAAACTAATTATTGAATAAATAATTAGCATTAACTAATAAAATTCATCATTAAAAACAAATGCTTAATTAAATTTATGTACTATATACTTAGAATTATAATCAATCGGAAAAAAAATCAAGGGTTGGGGGGTCCAAACCTCCCTCCCCTTCTGTGCGCCACTGACTCAATAGGTTTGTCATATGTAAAATTATATACAAGAATTAACACTTTTCATGATAATTTGTACAGTTTGTAATTAAATTCATATTGTAGATTTCCGTCAAAGTACATTATTTTTGAATTTTATACATTGTTATTGTTTGGATGTGGTAGGGGGCGCGAAGAAAATTATGACAGAATATTGGGTCGCAAGTATTGAAAGTTTGAGAAGCACTGCTTTAAACCATTTATTTGTTACAATGAAGGGATGAAAAACGCCACGAGTGGTGGAAATGATTGTGTAGTGTTTTAAAGATTTTTTTAAGAAAATTGGTTATATAGAAACACAGAAGAGGCATTACATTTCTAAAATTACTTAGAGCAGTTTTTTCCTAATAACAGTCATTTGCCATAGGAAGAGTCTAAATAAATAATTTTTTAATGAATGTTACCTGTGTTCAAATATTGCGATGAAATTCATAATCCCCATTTAGTAGAAAAACAAAAATGGAGGCTACACAATACTTTTTAAAATGACAAAAAATATATATATTCCCCATTTTCCTCTGGTTCATATAATTCTGGAGCTTATGCCCATACTTCAGATCTGACAACCAATTACTTTTTAAGATGTTTGGAGATTTATGTTTTAGCTTCGGTTTCATTTTAAAGCATTTTCCATTCTTATACATATACGTATGTATAAATGTAATTAAAAATATTTTTGAGCACAATCATCTATCAAATCATCATAGAGCTTTTACAGGACAAGATCGTGAATGGAAAAATATTTTGGAACTTCTTTCTATTACGGTTAATATTATAATTGTGTTTGAGGAAAAAGTTAGAGAAAAGCAGGGGTTGCAGCCTCGGGATCAAGGATTTCGCGATTCCGGTGTTTCTTCAAATCCTGCAATCTCAGGATTAAAATAACTAATCCCGGGATTTAATTTTTGTCTAAATAATACTTTGAATTTTTTTCTCATGAAAACTTTCTCAGAATTTAATTTTTAGAATATTTATATATATATATATATATATATATATATATATATATTTATAATGAAATATTTACATATGATTCTTTTCTGCAATTATTTTATCCCTATTGATAAATGTATTTAAAAAATAATCTAACTGAACAATATCTGAGTATAGCATATATATAATTAATATCTGAGTATTAGACTTTAATATTCAGTTTACAATAAACTAAATTCATTGACAATTGTTGCCAACTCAGAATCACGTGATGGTAAAAATGGTAATCACACGCACGTGCAATACGTTGTGTTTTAACTTTATCACCATATAAACACTTAATATTATAACATTTTTTGATTATTCTAGTATACTAAATAAGTAAGAAATAATATTATTAAATGTTTTGTATGACTTTTGTTTTTATTCCAGTTTTTTAGGATTTGTGTGTGTATAGCATACACTACAAGTAACAACTATAGTTGTTACTTGCAGTGTTTGTTTGTGTACTTATTTATAGCTCTTAGTTATTTTTTTTAGATTAACTTATTAGCTGGTATTATATTCTTACTCTTAATAAGAGTATACTTTAGTATAGCTTTTAATATTGTTACTTAACAATATCTGAGGTGAATTTTAAAGCATTTTTATGTTGTAATAAAATATTACTTTTCAACTCTCTATTACGACTACACAGTCATTTACTCGTTTAAATCCTGATTTAATTCATTTTTTTAAATAGAAAATAAAAAAAAACTATTAGTATTAATATTGCTCTTTATCGTGGAATCAAAAGTTGGTTCTAAAGTTGTTTTCATAAATATTGCAATCCTTATCCCGCGACCCAATTCCGGGAATTCAGTGACGCTAATAGGAATTTTAAAGGGAGGGGGATCCAATTCACCATATTCGTATAATACCCCACCCAACATATTCTTTTGATTTTGTCAGTTTTCGGTGTGAAAAAGCAGCAAAAAATAAATAAATGAATGAATAACTAGCCTTAATGAATAAAATTAATTATTAGCTACAAATACTTATTTAAATTTTATGTATTAAATATGTAGGATTATACTCAATAGAAAAGAAAATCAAAGGCTATGGGGAAGTCCAGACTCCCCCTCTTGTGTGCGCAACTACGGAAATAATGTAATTCCGAAATCCCTGTTTTGAAAATACAACATAATATTACTAACCCTAGAGAAAAGTACCTTTTAAACAATTAGGCTAATTATCAAATAACAAAGTGTTTTTAAAAAAATATCTGTTTATGTGTAATAAATTCGCCACTTCAGAATAAGTTTTATTTGTACGATCATATTTATTTTACAAAAAAGGGCACCCCAAGGAATTTTGATACGGGGTCCACTCAGGAATAGCTAAGCCAGTGATTACAGAATTAGAAATATATCCTTGTTAGAGGAAATAAAATATTTATAGGTAAAATATAAAAGTGTGTATTTTACCATAAGAATAATAAAAACATGTATTTTCTGCTCATTGGAGTATTTTACTTTTAGTACTATATTTCAAGTATTTTTTGATTTGGTCTAGTTTATGTATAGATTAGTAAAAAAAAAACTGTCACTAAACATTAATCCACTGAATAGGCAATTCATTTTGGGTTTTCAAAATTTAAAACGGAATTTTCTAAATATGTAGAATGTGATTTCATTTTGAAATGGCAAACATACATAGGAGACTTAAAAGTAATGATTAATCTTATAAACGTAGAAAAAAAGTATGTCTGCAATTATTATTGTTTATTGCTTTTTTTTATCTCGCAATTCTAAGTCGAATTGTTCTATTTTCAAGTGTGTAAAAGAAGTTTCATGTTTCTCATTTTAAAAGAGAACATTGCATCCATCCACTAGTAAATGTATCCTTTTAAACTATTTTACGAATCTCTACCATAAATTATAAAAACAATCTGTTGTGTGTGTGTGCTCATTAGAACCATTTGATAACTATATGGGTACCTATGCCTTCACATAGATAACCGTTTAACTTACAAAAAACGCATAGACAGTCTAGCAGATAAATCCTGGACAAGAATTTATTTAGCCATTTATCTTTTTGGGAGAAGGTCACCTCTATCTCTGCAAAATAAATTAATCTTGTACAAACACATTTTTCGCCCAGTGATAACCTATGTTGCTCTTGTTCTCATATTTTTACATACCTTATTAATTTATTTGAGGAAGATTTATTATAAAATATTTTAAGAATCTTAATCATGTCTTCTATATCAACGAAATTAAATAAATCTTTAAAATAGCTATGAATAGAAATAATATTTTTACATTGTGCAGGTACTGAATATCTTTACTATATATTCCTTAATACAATAGAAATATTATTGTCTAAAGTGCGTTTTATAACAATTGGATGTGTACTATAAGTTTTGAAGCCCTTAGTTATAATTCTAAATTTAGTATGATTTTTTCGAAATTTCGGGTCAGAAAATCATATGGAAATTTAATTTCTTTAATAAGTAAATCTAACTTTTTATAAAATGTTGAAGTACGATTTATTATTTATCTATTGCTGCTATTAGATTTTATAAATGTGTTACTATTTTGAAAGTGTTTGTTAAGCATAAAATTATAAAACCATTTGCGAATAATTGGAGGTTGAGAGTATGAATTGTAATTCAAGTTATTCTTAGTGAATCCTTTTTCCAAATCATTCTGAATCATACTAGAATGCTGAAAAAAATAGAGGTTTATGTTGGGAAATATTCAAAGAATTTCAGCAAAGTATACCGCAAAACAGTCGAATTGCAATAATATCACAGTCGACTCAAGTGAAATAAACCTGTAAAAAAATCGTATAAGATACCAGTCTTAAAAGATAAATTAGAAAAGATTCCGAAATATGGTAACTGTGTGACGATAATACAGTAAACACAACAATATATCACTGAACAAAGTTAGTCTTTAATATTAGTATAGTAAGTCGCTAAAATATTATATAACTTTCAAACATGAGAATTTTGGAATTAATGTTAGAAAATTATTGTAAATGATTATAATAAAATCATGACAATTAACCTATATTCAAGAAGAAACGAATGTGAAAGCTTTCCTAATGGGTATGGAAAAAAAATGAAATACAAAATAAAAATTTGGGGATATGATAAGAACACACACAAAAATAGTGCCAAAAGTAAGTAATGCAAATATATGCAGAACGAGATTAAATCTAGACAAATAGAATAAACTTAAAAATAAACAAAAAATAAAAATTTGATAGCTGAGCATTTTAATGAAATAATTACAATATTAGTTATAAACACTTAGCTTGCCAACAGAATGTCTAAAGCAATCATTAGAAGATATGAATGTTAATTATATATAACATTAATGATAATTAATTATTAATGGTAATGTATAATATTTTAAACGTTAAACTTTAGCTAAAATGCTTTCCAAAAATCTTTTGATGTAAAACATGAAAACTAGTCAAGAGTAAAAACTCTTAAGTTGAATGACAACAGTTATATAGGTGCTGGAGTTTAATGGGACTTACACGGAGAAAAAAGACATACTCAAAAATGAGCACGTCGACATTCTTGTTTTGAAATAAATATGCTTGTGTCAGATTTGACGGCATGCTTCGATCGAATTTGATTAGTTACATGTACTCAAAACCTCCCAAAATGTTAATTAATGCTCTCAGACAAATTAAAAACATATTCAGATTACAGAATCTCTTTTATATACTGGCTACATATTTTGAAAATTGAGGTTCAAAACAAATTTAAATCTCTTAAATCATACGAACTATATTTTCGTATCTACCACGTTACACGCGGAGGAGCACATATTAAAATGAGTACTGATTATTTGTTGTTATTTTACTTAACTGATTTTCTTGTTTGTAAAACGAAAAGTACATGATTTGTTTTAATAAAAGATAAGTAAATAAGTTGGTAAAATTACTAATTACTCTCTGTACAGTTGACTTCCAACTAAGCGATATGGTAAATGTGATGTTTACTTTATTTTGACGGATTATATAAAAAGCAATTTACTTGATTCATAAGTCATATTGTTTGATTTATTCCAGGCAAAAAATTTATTTGTAAGCATCATTCTTTTAAACCCACCCTGGGTGTTTAAGTGTAGAATGGGGGTGCTTTGGCGAAGTTAATTTTTTAGCAACCGAAATTAAGCGCCAAGCAACTTTAGCGATAGGTGTTAAGAGAAATTGCAAAGTGGAATTTTACAATAAAAATAAATATTAATGAGAAATAAAAAAAATATATTGATAAAGTTATCTCAGTAATGCATTTTATTAAGTTTTTTGGCGATCGATTCCAGTCGCCGAATCCAAAAGGCTAACTATTCAACACTTTTAACCCAAAAGTGAAAAAGCTTTTATCTATGTCATTACACATAGCAACTACTAAAACCCCATTTAAAGTTCTGCTTTGAAAGGTGGTCAACCATCATGTTACATAAATAAAACTATTGTTTTGCAGTAAAATGTTCTTGTATGAATTGTAGCATTAACATGTTTCAGTATGCAATATGGTTTTACCAATTGATTGAACATGGTATTAAGTTTTTATCAATTATCACTGTTAGTAGAAGGTGCCTTGAATGTAGGAATAAATACAACTTTAGACATCCCATTTTATCCCAATCAGTACCAAAAAGATTCAGGATTTATTTAAAAATTTTACTATATAAGTTTTTGTTGACAATTATTAATCTTTTTAGGAGACTAATTTCTTGAAAATTTTAAAGTACTTTTTTAGCTTATTA
>BMAV01003274.1:115264-132385 GCA_019973955.1 Trichonephila inaurata madagascariensis | reverse complement strand
TTTTTTAAAAATTTGTTTTCGAAAAAATTTTTTTGTTTTTGCAGTGTTAGTATTAACTTAGGAAATAGCTCTGCTTTGTGAGAGCGCTGGCTTCATAGTATCAAATACGCAGTCATGAATCTGGAACAATGCCCTTTAGCCGGTAAATGCGTCAACTGAATCGACTGTTAATGTCTCCGTACACAACAGATACAAGGCTAAAGCCCATGAAACTGTTACAATGGGGAATTTCGATTAGTAATTATCCAATTTCCAGCACAGGGAAGCAGCTTAATATAGATAATTCTATATATGATATCTCAATGCGATATTATGCGTATGCACCATCAGATACATGATGAGTTGGCTTTAAAATATTAAGTAAATATTTCAAATTTATATGCATGAAGAACTGGTATGCAATGTTTTAGACAGAATAATAAAATCTATTTTGAATTTCATATACATCATTTAATACACTTTTCGATAATCAAATGCTTTTAATAATGAAAAATTAAATTAAATATCACATATATATATATTATATAATGAGCTTTTAATTATGTATTCCTCATTTATCATTCATTAATCACCACTGCCATGGCTAGTTGGGAGTGGGCCCCATATCAAAAACTCATTGGGGGCCCTGTTTTAGGCTCCTTAATATTGTATATTTTTTTTTATTACACATGTTGGGGCCTCTGTAGCTTGGTGACTCCGTATTATTGATAAGGTTGATACGGCGGTAACTATGTGATGAGCTCACGCTCTTTTTCTTTAACATGAACTCTGGGTTCTTTGAGGGCCAAGATTAATGGCAACTCTTTTCTAACCAAAGCCCAAGAAGCGAAATGTGAAAAAGAAATGCAAATAAGATAGCTTTCAAATAACAGAAGTTTCAGTAAGTGATATGGCAATTTGGGGAATGTTATGAGTGAAAGATATACAAGCGTGAATTGACAGCCAATTGTGAAGTTACCGAAGAAAAAACCCATTAGGTCAAGGTGCATACCATTTCAGCGCCCAGACGCCTCTTCATAAGATTGAATCTAAATTTGGATTAAGGTAGGATTGATTATTTGATATTAGGACTTGTGTAATATCATTAGAAGTGAGAGTAGGCGGATTAAATATTTATAGTGGTCTAATTACGCGATTCGGTTTTTAAATATTACTGAGTGTTTGTTCATTGAGATTCTCGCCAAAAAAATATTATCTAAATTGTTAAACATTTAAGTTTCATTCTTAATAAAGTCATATTAAGAATTAAAAATGTCTATTCCTTTTGCAAACCCTACACCTCTAGCTCACGCTGACAATCAAAGAATCGGTCACCTAAGGGGGTATCACAACCCCGCCTTTGTTAATCACTCATTCCCCAATAAATTTGACTTAATCGTGTACAAAAGATACCCACATAATAACAAAGATACCACAGTTTCCCACTATGAAGAAAAGGTCTTTCGGTATAAGATATGTTTAAAAGGTAAAAAACTTTTCCTCACCGACAAATTATCGCGGTTTAGCCATCAGACTCACAATTAGCACTTCCTCCCAATAAACTGGACCTTATCTGTTACTAAACACCCCAGGGCCGAAATTAAAAAAAATCCCACAATTACTCCACTAGAAAGAATGTAAAAATTTGTGACATACGGTGCTACTTTCTGTTAGTGGGAAACCCAGAAAATACTGAAGTAGCGGGATATTATTAATCTTATAAGTTAAAACTTTAATCCATTTTATAAATTGTCTTTAAAGAGTAATTAGCAATATTTATATAAAATCTCCAAAATTAGATTAGATAGATGGTTGTTTCAAAATTTCCATTCATTTTAAAAATCTTTGCAATAAAAATAACGTGAACACCTAAGCCGTAACATGGCAAGTTGAATAAAGAATCGACAACTGGAAAATAAATTTGTGGAAAAAATTATTTTTTGCTGAGACATATATTGGTGCAAATGAGTGGTATAAGAAATATCTCACCAACTTTGAAAAAGTTATGTGAAATGTATGTATTCCGAGCTACTTTTGTGAACAAATTAGTGTGATAATTCTTTTAAAAACGCTTCTAATTCATTCATTTCAGTGAAATGAATAAAGGTTTTAATAAACTTGTTCAATTAAAACCGCTTAAAATACTGTCGCTTACTAATAGTGAAATTGAATTCACCAGATTTATTCAAATAGTTACAGATGGTTGATATACAATATCTTTTATTCTTTTAATTCTTACAAATTTATCAAGGGACTTCATTACTTAATTGCAAATTGAAATTATTAATTATTAAAATATAATCATAGATTACCTGGGATACAAAGCGATACATTCATCTGAATATAAAATTTATCTGGCAGTTTTCTTGTCATTTCATCAACAATGTTAACCAATATAACGCCAACCTTTTTTAAAAACTTTTCCGCTTGAAAAACCGCCTTTATTTGTTATGAAAAATTCGATCTTCAAAGACGCCCGTGTTATCTGTATATTATGTTTTGTTAGTAGTTGGTGTGTGTGTGTGTGTGTGTGTGTGTGGTGTGTGTGTGTGTGTGTGTGTGTGTGTGTGTTGTGTGTGTGTGTGTGTGTGTGTGTGTGGTTTTGGGGTGTGTGTTGTGTGTGTGGTGTGTGTGTGGTGTGTGGTGTGTGTGGTTGGGGTGTGTGTTTTGTGTGTGTGGTGTGTGTGGGGGTGTGTGTGGGGTGTGTGTTGTGTGTGTGTGTGTGTGTGTGTGTGTGTGTGTGTGTGTGTGTGTGTGTGTGTGTGTGTGTGTGTGTGTGTGTGTGTGTGTGTGTGTGTGTGTGTTGTGTGTGTGTGTGTGTGTGTGTGTGTGTGTGTGTGTGTGTGTGTGTGTGTGTGTGTGTGTGTGTGTGTGTGTGTGTGTGTGTGTGTGTGTGTGTGTGTGTGTGTGTGTGTGTGTGTGTGTGTGTGTGTGTGTGTGTGTGTGTGTGTGTGTGTGTGTGTGTGTGTGTGTGTGTCACACTTTAAATAAATTATTAAATAAAAAATGTGTTACAGACAGATATCTAAGAGCAGGGGCAGGCAAAATTTTCCTCAGTACGGGCTACTTCTAATGTTTTTAAGATAGTGGACTGCTAGACCTTAGAGTGTGGACGTATATTAAATGCAGCAAGCAGGGAATATGCGTAAGCCGATGAACCTGAAACCGACGTGTGTACTTAATTTATTTGCTGTTGAGTCCCACGCCATCACGGGAACATAAGAACCCCCGTGAAAGAAAGGGCTCAAATTAATGTTTCAATAGCCAATCCCGTGTTATCGCGGGAAGACATTTATTCTCCTTTTCATTCGACGTGTAGGAAAAAAAATTAACTTTAACGGCTGACATCATAGTAATCATTTTTCCCCCTCTAGTGGCAGTGAACATGTTAAGCATCATTGTGTGCACTTTCAAAGAAGGTTCCATATACCGTCTAAACCAGAGGTTCCCAAACTTCTTTGTTTTATAGACCCCTTGCCATGTTTTTCGGTTTGGGGTAGACCCCTGCTTACCTAATATTGAATTTTTGCAGGTTTACCAATTTAAATGGCTTTTTGACATTTGGTATAGATCTACTTACTTTAAACTATTTAAATTTCTAACTGAAGTGAAGTATGGTGCTTAAAACTTAAGAAAAAACGTGTTAATTAAATTAAAATTTAATTAATACATTTAATAAATGAGCAACAAACAAATGCTTTTAAAGAAAGGAATAAATCTGGTGCTTCAATAACAATTTTTCGACATTTGGAATCATTTGTGGCAGGTCTCCTCGGTTGTAGTGCCCAGTTTTTTCCCCCTTTTTTTTTTTTTTTTTTTTTTGATTTTTTGTTTTGGAATTGGCAACCATGCTAAAAAAAGTAATTAAAATTTCACGATATTTTAAAATTGGTGATAAATTACAGGTATGTTTTTTTAAAAACCAAATTTCGACATGGTCTTTACTTTTAATAAGATTTATGCTGTTACCTTGTAACTACAAATTAACCTTATTAAATAGATACTAAAAAAATTTCTTTTAAAACTAAAATCATGATTTGGTTTAATGAGAGCCACCATCATAGACTCCCATTTACACCTCGTGGACCCCTAAATTATTTGTTCGTTGATGTGGACCCTTGCAGGTCATCATAGACTCCTGGGGGTCTACCTATATAATCCCCTTTGGGAATCACTGGTCTAAACATTTAAAGCTACTCAGTACCCTTTTTCATAAAAAAAAATTTAGAAACACTAACAGTAAAAATAACTTATGTTTTGTATTTGTAGAACATTATTAAGTTGATTCTGAAGGCAAAAAGTCAGTTTGACCAACGATTATTTTAGAATTTTAAAAAATTAAGAATTTTTGAAGTTTTTTCAAACTTTTATAAAATTCTCGAGTTTTAAAATTTTGTACTCATTTCAAGTTATTTATGTTTCTTAGATAATTATGAATTAAAGTTAGTATATGAATTTAAAAATCTCTGTTCAACTTGTTGATTTTTTAATAATTATTTTTCTAGCTAAACCTGGAAAAAACACGAAATTTTTTAAAGAAACTAGAGATCCAGACCTAAATCCATACTAACTTTTATAGAACACACGTTGTAGAGTATATACAAAAAAATTTCAAGACTCTCTCTTGAGCAAAAAAAGCTTTAGGGATTAGAAAACACCTACATCCTCAAAATTAAAAGTCCGAGATAAGCGCATTTAAAGTTTGTAAGGACATAAAACAAAAACTAATTATGAGTGTAAAGCCTTAATTTTTAATATGTTATTTTCTATGTTCCATATCAAAGCATTACTTCAATTAATTAAAACTGAACACAATTTTTTTTTATTTTAAAATATATTTTTGAATAATATTGATAGTGTATGTTACGACGACAGGTTAGTCAGCCTTTTCTTAACAAAATACTTTCACGAAAGTTTTGAATCACAAATCATTTATGTACAACATAATAATGATATTAAGTTAAGCTGAAAATCACCAGGTTTGTACATAAAATTTAATTTTTTTAGATTTAAATTGGGGAAATTAAGCTAGTTTTAGAGCCGCCCCCAACAAGAGCTCAAATACCATAATATATTACTACTATAAGTTTACTATAATGTAGTTAGGCACACCATGGAAATATTCAGTTTTATCTGCAATACTTGTAGTCAGAAGTCTAATTGCAGTATCAGTGAAGGGCTGGTTTTTCGATACGTCATTTTCAGTAGTAATCCAACTCTTTCAAATATTGTTTCTCATAGCAACCTGAGAAAGTTTTGGCCGTGGCGTTTTCTCAACAACACAAAAATTAATAAAAAAGCTTCTAAATTATATAAACTGTTTCTTAAAACAAAAATTGGCCTTGAAATCTAGCTTAATTAAGTAATTTGGAGAACACAAAAAACTCAAAACATAATCAAGAAGAAAGAATTTTAGTCATGAAAATTGTAACTAATAACCATTTGACACTAAAAAAGGAGTTCCCGGCAAAAAAATATTTTTGTTAATTCAATTTAAGGTGGAAAAAAAGGCTTTAAAAGGGAAACCAAAAAATCATAGCTCAGAAAGCTTCAAATATCTTAAAAACTAATTTGTTAGCAGATCTGAAATTTCGTGGCAATAACATAGGCCCCAAGAAAATGCAAAAAAAGAAAGAAAAAGAAATCTATCTTTTTCAAATTTGTAGGGTACTGTGTACCCTTAACGAATCATTTGCTTAAGTAAACACTGTGGCATCGATTGTCAAAAGCCAATTCTCCAGTCTAGCTGCCATCGGCGTTCCGTAAATATGTTTCTTTTAGTTTGCGCGTCTTAGATCTTAGTAAAGACGATCACTCCAAAATGTCTTGGTAGTCCACTGGTCGATCATGATCAATCTAACCATCCCTGTCCTAGAAGATTTAGAAATTTTAGTGCTTGCTAATAGGAAGAAAAATTTCAAGGAAAAAAATTATCATATGTGATATTAAAATAAAAAGAAAATAAAAAAAATTTATTTCCCTTTATTCATATAATTTGTTAATACAGGGTGTCTATAAATTAGTTGGACAATTTAATTAGCAAAGAACTTTTGATACATTGAATGAAATGAGACCCATTTAAAGTCAGACAAGAAGGAATATATATTAAGTTTATTCATAAAGGGTGTTAGGTGTTCTAATGCAAGAACTTCAGTGTCCGAAAATCCTCATGCCATCCTAAATCATGAAAGGAATAATCCCTAAATGAAAATGGGTTTGGTTCAGTGAGTTTTTCGAATGTTCTTGGCCCATTTTTCTTCGTTGAAAATACTGTTACAGGGATTATTTACCTGGACATGCTACAAATTTTCCTTGTGTCCATCATCAAAGAAAATGTTAAAGTTTACATTTTTCAACATGAGGGCGTGCATTTTTATAACCACAACGAAGTTGAATCTTTGAGTAATTGAGTTTGGATTGGTCGTGGAGGTGTTACTTAGTGTTCGTCATGGTCCCCACTGGATTTCAGTGTATGGGGTTTTGTAAAAGATCAAATGTACGCTCCGTCATTTCCTACATCCATTTCTGAACTAAAATCAAGAATCTATGCTGTAATTAATTTGTTCGATGGAAATATGCTGACACACCTGTAGCAAGAACTGATTCAAACCAATGGGCACTTACATTGTAATTAAGGGAAAACATTAGTGGTAATGGTAAACGTGGACTTTTTATCTTTCAACAATATGTAACTTACCTAAAATGTAAATTACATCCAATAAATCGTTCTTTTTGCCCAACTAATTTGTAGACCTTCTTTAATAGTACCATTTCATTAACTGTTGTTATGGGGAAATTTTTTATTTCTTTTATACGATTGTAATATCTTAAAATGGAATTTATGTCTCAAAATTTATTATATTTTATAGATATCCATCTCAGTGCAAATGTTGAAATTCCACAAAAAAAGTTACTTTATGACATGGTTGTCGTATTGTCTAAATTACTATTTTGTTTGCTCTACACAAATAGAAGAATATTTTTGAACCTTCAGAAACAAAGTTCTATAACGATGCAAAAATTTAAAAGTTATAGATACTAATATCTAAAACATTTTTTTAAGTGAAGAATTTATCATCAAACGCAACTTTAGATTTTTTCTGGAAAAAATAAATTATTTGCAGTTCTACCGAATAAAACATTCAGGGAAATACTTACTCAAATGTGAACATTTAATATGATATCCCTGAATTTTGGATTTCGAAGAACTTTTACACCAGTTTGGGCAATTTCAGAACACCTCCCTCTTTTTTCCTATTAATTTCCCACTCTTGAGATTTGAGAATCGTAATATTTCGAACTAAGAATATATACATATATGATTCCATATATATATACTTTTAAACTTCAGAGAAAAATATGAAACATTCATTGTACCTTAAACTTTCTTCAAAGAATCACAATTGCCTGGTTATTTCCACGATTTCTTCTAGTTTACCATTCAAGCGTGAGTTTTCCCGAATCTCTTCTTCTTTGGTTGTTTATTGGATTTTCGAAAGAAGTAGTATGGATCTTCGAACATTTTTATTTAAAGAAAAAGATGCTCTTTCAAGCTCCGATCTAAAACAGAATTTTTTTCTTCTCGACGCATATCGCTTACTGTACAATATTCTTTCCAGTAGAATAAAGAATTTAATTATTTAAATTTTATTGCTTATCATAAATACTAAAGTTTATAAACTAACACTATTAAAATCTATGATACGTAAGTTCTGTTTTAAAAAGTTTTCTTTCCCCTATTTGAATGAAAATTGCAGTTTTTCAAAATGAAGGAATCACAAATCAAAGATATTAATACTTCTATCGTCATAGAAATGCTTTGAAATGTGTGAAATATGCTAAATGTTCAGAATGTAGTGCACCCTAACATATCTAATACATAACACTCTACGTACGATCCTAGAAACTTCGCTCGTTTTCTACATCTCAGTATTTTTACAATGCCCTCCAGAAATAATATGAATATACTGAAATATTTCACAGATATATTCCCAGACCATTAGACTGTTCGCAAGCGAAAGACTTTTCTTGTTTTGTTTGCAAGGATTTTGTATAAAAGTTTTATGACTTGTAAGGATTTTCTAGAATAGCTTTTTCAACTGGAATTTTGCAAGAATATATTATTTCCGATATGTATTTATTTATGTGCGTGCATATATATATATAAAAAAGAGTGGCCGGTTTTTGTTTAATTTTGAGGTTTTAAAGGGTTTAGGGAAACATCTTCGAAAGGACGTTCAACAAATTTTCCCCCACTCAAAAGCCATAATCACAGTGGTATTTCATATTGAACAGGGACGAACTCGTACATAGATAAAGCACCAAGGATAAAAGAGCTATACAATTTCATATCGACGAGTTGGAGAAAACTTGCGACGATTATAAAGCAAAGTGGACAAGAGACAAGCAGCAGCGAAATCTCGGAGGACAAAACACAAAGACAAAGAGAGCGATCACGCAAGATTTTCGCTTTCTATATCGGCTGTGACAAGCGCGGGACTATCATGTAACAGTAGTTCTGATTGAATAGAAAGGGCGGGACAGGGGTTTTGGCTGTTGATTACGTGAAAAGGGTTAAGTGTTATTTTTTTTTAAACCAAATAATTAAAGCTTGTTTTAAATATTAATAAAAAAAGTTAAAAGGATCTAGAGAAATTTTTCATATATATATATATAAAAATATATATATATGCATCGGGCTTTTGATTGTCAGTGGCAGTATTTTTAATTAAAATGTTTTTATTGCTAAAACAAATACAAATTTCTTGCGAGCCCTTTCTTGCAAACTGCATTTCTTTATTATTATATTTCTTTCTTTTTCATTAATTTTTAAAGATTGAATGACTCCGGTATATGCATATATATATATTAGAGGAGTTCATAAGTATAGCAGAAAACAGAAGAAAACTCCTTATTGAAGTCAGCGTTCTTGATGTCAAATACCAAAAAAAAAGTGCAATGTATTCCTCAAAACTTTTTTCACTCTCTCAATTCTAGAATGCAACTGTTAATCTCTGATTTTGAGAAAAGGTGACTTGAAAATAAGAGTACAACAATGATATTTACCAGAATTCATGGCATGACGAATAATCTGGAGTCTTGAGAATCTCGGCAAACGCAAAAAAGGAGATGAGATGATGTAGTGGTAAGAAGTGCCATTCCGAAGTTGCGAAGTAGAATCTAAGAAGTAAAAAATGCTAGATGTCTACCCGGAAATAAGTCGTCTACATGTTATAACAGCTGATGACTTCTGTTAAAAGCTTATGCAGACAGAAATACTACTCAGGTACAAAGACATTTGCGTTTGGCAGCAAGACGGAAGGTGTCACAAAACAGTCTCTGTGCTCGTAGGTCAATGTATGCTCTCCACTGACCTCAAAACACCATGCAGCCCTTAGAAACCAAGTTGTGAAACCCCGGAACACCCCGGGAGAGTTCTTTCTCAAAATTAAAATGGAGTGGGGGTAAATTGTATAGCCGCCTTCGTAGTGTTCAAAACGTCAAACGAATATAGAACCCCTAGTTACGATGAATTTTTCGTGAGCTTTGATCTGATGTTACTATTAATTCGTATAATAAGTAAAAAAATATAACAACAATGCCACAAAATAATATTTAGTCAGTGGACTCTTCTGGAATCATACTCGAAGTACAAATACTTAAATAACGCTATGTATTTAAAAATACATATATTACAATATTTTATAGTCTCTTTTCTCGAAAAATTCAATAACTTTATATATAAATGGGATTTCAATTCAATGGAAATGTTTAAATTAACAGTGGAATTTAAAAGAGTACTTTTCAATTGTTTCCGAGATTTTAAAACAAATTATTCGATTTTATTAAAACTCTTAATTTTGCTCACTAAAACTATTTTAAATTTCTTAATCAATGCTGAAAAATTAATCTGTTTTAAAAAAAATTGTAACGTAAGTGTTGAATATATCTGGGAAACTTATTACTACAAAATTCTTCTAATAATTAAAAAATCTCGAGAAAATTACTTACACTCAATTCCTCCAATACATTAAGGCCCCATGGAAGTGAAGTATTTATATTATTGAGTTCCTTACGGATGTTGCTCGAATATTGAGTTGTGCTACCCAATTCCACTAGGTGGGTAGAGTACTAGCTCATGAGTCTTCTTTATTATTCACCTTGGGGAAAAATTGCGAAATCCGTCGCTAATAGCTCTCGTGTTGCATCTAAATGTGGTATTAATCAACACTCGATTCAATATGATGTGTTTTGAAATTTGTTCATTTATGTAAGTTAATATAATCATTGGTGTCTAAGCCTTGTACTGATTTCAAATAATTTTCTCTTAAATATAAATATTTGCATTGTAAAATAAAATAAAATTATTACTGCTTTAAACGTATAAATGAAAGAACATTTCCTTAAATATTCTTTTCAAAATATCGTTTCTAAGAAAAATAGAATTTTAGATATCCAAATACCTTTCTGAAGATAAACACACTAGAGTACATATAAACCTGTAAGTATATCAGTGTTCCCTTCAGTCAGGGAGCATATTAAGCCCTCAACATACACGTCAAACTAATAACCCTTTAACTGTCAAGTTATTTTGATGATTTGGGTACACAAATTGTCAATTTTTTTTTTAACCAAAGAACTTCTAACCTCTAACCTTTGAAGTCTTCAGTAAAGTGCTGCCATCTACTGAATTGAGCCCACATTAACTTTTCCCGAGAATCAGTCGGGTTTGACAAAGAGATGAAGCCGAAATAAACGTCTCCCGATGTGTATTCGGGTAAAACAATACGATGCACTCAAAAAAAATTACCCCGAGTAATACTCGGACGTGACATTTTCGAACACCAGTGCTGCGCCCGAGATTATCTTGGGCATGACCGTTAAAAGGATAAGGATGTGGAAACATAGCTTTTCTTGCTACCCATAGGATCTTTATAAAACTTCTAATGACTTATTGGAATGTTCCACTCACTACTGTCTCTCAAAAAAGGAATGAATAGACTGAAGCGGTTGCAGAATAATGACCTCTACTTAATATGAGGGGCTGTCAAGACTATACCGATTGACGTCTTATTAGTTAATACTGATGCAGCGATTCTTAAACTTTCAACCGCCCCCGCCCTTTATGTATCAACCTGACGGCACTGCTCCCCAAGATTTTGAATTTTCTCCCTGACTCCCAACACATGGCTAAGTAACTTAAATGCAATCGTTACCGTGTAAGCACGTTAAGAATCAGTTCTTAATTTTTGCAAAAATGTTTCCACAATTTTTTGAAAATATTGCGCTGCAGTAATGGTTATGTAGTTCCCGATTATTTAAAAAAAATGAAAAAAAAAAACCTGATTGAATATTTTTGATCAAAATAAGTGTTCTAGTAGAGTTTTTTCATAGGAGGCAATTTAATGATCTAGTTTAAGGTATCCGAGTACGTTAGGAACCGTGATCTTGCAAAAGCGTACAAACGAATATTATTTTAATATTAAGTGTCACTTAGATTAGAGTACACGTACAAAATTGTTTTAAAATTACTATTACAACAAAAAATTATTTAAATGCGATATTTTGGCAAAAAAAAGAACATAGAATTACCTATTTTCAAAAAAGGTATTTTGCTTTTACGAAAATTGCTTCTATAATAATAATATTTTGTCTATATATAGCTCAGATCTCCATATTGGGTCTGAACTAGGATTTTTGAAATATATAACTTAGAAGTGGATTTATTCATATTTTAATTCATTAATTAATTTTTTACTTCAGAGTGAAAAAAATATTAACAAAAAAATACCGATTATTATTTTAATTCGTTGTAACTATGAAAATAATGTGAATTTTTCAAAGTTCTTAGTTCAGCCTCTTTAGAGAAGTCTTAGCTATACATAGGCAAAATAGCATTATAATAGAAGCAATTTTCATAAAAAGAGAATGTTTTAAAAATAGGTTATTCTATGCTCAGTTTTGTCAAAATATCGCATTTAAATAATTTTTGTTGTAATATAATATCTTTAAAACAATTTTATGCGTGTATTCTAATCTAAGTGATACTAAATATTGAAAAAAATATTCTTTTGTATGCTTTTGCAAAATCACGCTTCCGAACGCAGTCGGATACCTTGAGATGGACACCTTTCAATTTTTCCATGAAGCCTTTCAGAGTCTGTACAAGAGGAAAATATTAACAATAAATAAGAGGCTTCGTGGACCCCCTTGAGAGACGCCTCGATCCCCCAGGAGTCCACGGACTATGGTTTCAGAAACACTGCACTGATGAAGTATGTATATAATATGAAATAAAGAAAGCTGTGTGCTTTGAATATTTGTCAAAAATTAACACATTTGTCTTATACAGGACCTTGGATTAATTTGGGGCTTTGTCCTTGTAGATTGAAAACTCAGGAGGGCCTTTTTCAAGCTCTCTTAAAAAATATTTTTTCTTTTCTTTACATTACGCCCGCCAAAGTCCTCTCGGACATAAGGCGTCTTGCAGTCCAATATAAAGCAGATGTCGCTCTAGCAGGAAGGAGAACACCACAGTTGTATTGCGAGAGAACATGAAGTAGAGAGGGGCATTCGGATAGATGCTCCCCAGTCATTGGCACGGATTTACAGAAAGGGCAGAGCGGTGAATCAGCCAGGCCAATCTTAAACAGATGAGCTTGCAGATGATTCTGAAACATGAAACTCCCTCCACCCTAGGTAGGGCAGAAAGCTGAGCACGTCTTTGGCCATCGACAGGCAAGACCAAGATTTGCCAACAGCCAGGTCTGTAAGAGGGGAAATTCTCTTCTGTCGCAATTTGTCCCTGAGAAGTCACATGGCGTTTGGAAGAGGCATCGGAAGGCAAGGTGGATCCAGCGTCGAAGCCTCTTTGGCCAGCTTGTCGGCTTGTTCATTTCCATGAATGCCGCAATGAGATGGGATCCATTGGAGAACGACCTTTTTTCCCGGGGCAAAAAAATGAGTTGATAAGTTTTTTTGCACCCCGAACTCAAGTTTTGATGGGAATAGATTGTAGCCAGATACGGTCTTAATTGCGCTTGAGAATCTATGAATATTACAATATTTCGGCCAGGTGTATCACCATCTTAAAAAAGATGGATGGTTTTGAGAGCCGTTAAGAGATGGGTATATCCATTGTTACCAACTACTAACCATTTGCTAGTAGCTAGATATTATGAAGGAAGCTATAACGTCTTCCTACTTTTTGAAACTTGTTTGAAAGTATCAAGGTTGCACTTCAGCTTTGTTCAGTGTGGGATGGAAACTATCTGCATTTGTTTTCCTCCAGCATTATTATTGCATTTTTACTATATTTTAATAAGCTCAAATCATGATAGTTACATTAAAAAGACAAGCACGTGTTCTCCATTGAATTCAAAACAGATATTAAATTAATTGTACTTGTTATTCCATTTGTAAAACTTAGATAAAATTTTAAATTTCATAATTGGAGAAAGATGTTCAGAAGTTATAAAAAAAAGATTTTCAAAAAAATTTAAACTTTAAAATAAAAATCAAATATTATGCATGCACTTTTAAATAAAATGCATTGTGTTTTATCTCTGTGGGTTATTATCGATGACAAATTTGTGTATTTTAGGAGAAAGTTTCTGGAAAAACATGATTGCCTTTATCGTTTGACTATGACATCACACGAGGTTTTGAAATGATTGGCTAAATATATTTGGTTATCAGTATCATGGGACTAATGACGTCACATGAATTTAGTCCATTGTGGATCTCTGTGATGCATAAGGATGCTTGTCTCTGTATTGCCAACTGCATTGGTAATAAAAAAAAACATCTAAACATATTTTAAATCTAACAGCTCAGTCAAAAAAAAAATTGAGCAAAAAGTGGAAGAAAAAGAAATAAAAAAGTAAATCTATCAGATGTAGAGAAAAGAGTAAGAAGATTATTTGCTCTTTGGAAGGCCGAAGAGATAGAAAAGATATTTTGCACAATACATCGCTCTTTCAAAAAGAATTGTTCGGACATAAATCTAGCTGACGATCACGGAATACAAATGCTTAGCCGAAAGAGAAATTGGGATCCACGATTAGAGCACAATTCGTTAAGTTTGCATTTATTTCGCAACATAAACATTCAATCACTCATTTTTTGGGCAAGAGGCTCTTTATTCTCCCCCTTATAACGTCACAATGTCCTTTCGAAACAGTAAGGTATTCGTACACGCGAAGCAAGAAATGAAAGCAATGAAAGTTCTGCCATTAATTCTTAAGAATCTTGATAGTGTTTAGGATCAATATGCAATGGACCAATCATTTTCATCCTTTCTTGTAAACAAAATAGAAAATTCAGCGTATTCTTTACGATTTAAAGAGGTCTATCTTGTAAGTATTGAACTACTTGCCAAAGGCTATTAATCTTGTAATCTTAATCTTGTAATCAATCTCTAGTAATCAATAATCATTTATTTATTATCATAATTATACAACTTTTTATGAAATTAAATTACTATTGTATTGAAATATCGCGATGAAATCAGTTATTCAGCAAAGGATTGATTTCGATTGTCTAAAATGATACATATGAAACACTTGAAAATTGGGTTCCAGTAATAAATTAATACCAAAACTCTAAATTGACGTAGTAATCACACATTTCTGATTAAATCATAGATTGAATCCAAGTTATTTTAATCACTGTTATTTAACGGGAATCCTCTTTCAAACCATTAAATAGAATCTGTTCATTAAATGGAATTAATATGTCAAGTAAAGGTGTTGTCTACTTGCAGCACTAGACTCTATTATAATGTGATATATCTCATATTATTAGATGTATTCATTACCCAATCCCTGTCAGCCACTTAAGATGTAATTATAGTACTATAGTTTCTATTAGCTTAGCAAAATAATTTGTGTAAACCAGCGTTTCTCAAAATGTGGGGACTGCGCTCTGAAGGGGGGGGGGGGGTGATTACTCTACGAGGGTTTGAAAAGTCGAAAACAAAAGATTATTTAAGAAAATTATTAATTTACTTAAAATAAACATACAAAAAAATACATTTGACATAATAAATAATAAAATACACATTTACACTTATATAAAAACTTTTATAAATGTATCAGTACTGCACAATGTATTTTATTATTAATTTAACAATATTAAGTTAAGAAAAAATGTATTAATTACGAGTGACTCCGTGAGTTTGTCATAAATAAAATTACATACAAAAATTAACTCTTAACTTGATAATTTTTCTTTTGTACGGTTTATAAATAATCCCTTAACTACCGATTAAAAGTTACGCGACTCGCTCCCCAATGCCTTAATTTCCTACGTAGGCAAACGTATGGGATGTATGCGAGAGGGGGGGGGGACAAAAGGAATAAAAATGAGCAAATCCTTAGAAACAAAGAAAATTCCTTCGCAAACATTATCAATGATTTTTATTGAATGCCAAAGCTTTCGGACTAATTTTATGGATAGCAGTGCACAGAAAAAAATCATACTTCGGAAAGACGTATATATACGTCAGGGGCAATTAAAGCTTTGGCTGAGAGAGATGCTTATATACGCCTGAGGTACTTAAGAGTTGTGACGGATCTATCCGCGTCTTTTCATTAATATAATCCTCTTCAGAAATCTTTGGTATATCAATTCGTGTTTATTCACAATTAACCTTCAGAAGAAGAAACCTTGATTATGTAAATTAGGTCGGCTATATATAGGCTCGGTTTTCTAGCTAGAAAGAGAGAAAGTGAGTAGATAGAGAGATGATATCTTGCTACTGATCAGGTATATTTCAATTTTATAGTACATTTCGGATTTTTGAGAAGTGTAAGAATTAAAGTGACGATTGGTCACTACAGTTTAATTAATGATCGAATAATCTGGAAAGTAGATTTGATCTAAAATTAAGGTAGTCGGTATTTAAAGTCTTCGACACTTGGCGTATCTCGTTACTAATCCATATATTGCTTAATTTGAGAACATCTCTTCTCTTTAAATTAATTGAATTGTGTTGCTAATTGTGTTATCAAGAAATAGATTGTTCTGCAATATGGCTTGTCTTCCTTTCCTTCTCCCTACATCTCTTGGCGAGAATAAGAAAATATCTCGTTCTTCACAAGGTTAAAGTCGTATTGTAGTCTTAGCGCCAAAGTATAAAGTTATTGAATTCAATACATTCTTATTGTATGGAGGAGGGAGCGATGAAAATTATGATTGAATATTGGGTCGCAAATATTGAAATTTCGAGAAACACTTTTATAAACTAATGCGTCAAGAGTACAGTAACAAAGGTTTCTGTAACATACAAATTTAGCTGTTCAGTTAATAATGCTGGGAAAGTTATTTAACTGAAACATAATATGTTGTATTAAACAATTTATGAAAACTAATAGGCAATTTCCATTAATTAAAAACTAATTCATTTAATGCTTATTTTCTGTTATAAATACTATTTTTCTCCTTCTTAATCGATCAGGAATATTGTTTTTTTTAAACACATTAATACTCTGAACTTAAGTGATAGGTGGGACTGAGTGTAAACTCGTAAGTCGGGGTATAATTTCGCATATAAATACATATAAATTATTCTTAATTGTGACCGCAGACGAAATAAAATAATAATTTAGAGCAATAAAATGTTTAATAAAATCGCAAAACGAAGTTATTTTGATGTAGAAGGTTTTATGAAATCTAATAAATTTTGTGGCTCCAAAAACTTTTTGTCCCGTAAAATTTCCTCGTAGAATTCTAATTATTTTTTTATTCCTTGTTTTGTTGAAAAAATATGCTCTTCGTTGGAGTACGTATTTTCTAGAATTTGCAACCCTTTTTCAATTGAACTGATATCATCTGTCACATTCCCCCAATCATCATTCGGTCTTCAGAATTGAACTGGGTCTAAAGAATCATGTTCTTCAATGTCAGCTTTTTAATTCTCAGCTCCTGATTGCAGGAATCCAGTTGTTCTCGAATGTCAACCCTGTCCACTTCTAAATTTATTTGCCTGGCAAGATCAAGAACTTAAATTTTATTACCAATTTTATCAGGCTCTGGCACCACTGATTCCGTTTGAGTTTCAGTGACGGTGGGGGGGGGGGGGGGTTTAAGGGGGGGGTTTGGAAATTTGGGTAAAGGGGGGGGGGGATATTGGGGTTTTTG
>BMAV01003274.1:71425-85222 GCA_019973955.1 Trichonephila inaurata madagascariensis | reverse complement strand
CCCCCCCCCCCCGGGCAACATTTGCCAATGCAAGTCCTGACTAGCTCATTTCATCATTTCACTGAAACAATTCAGGCATTTGATTAAATGACACTTTCATCAGGGAAATGATCTCGAAGAGACGTTATTTTAACAACTCCCATCAACTGATCATGTCCCTCAGGGGTTTGATGAGATTCCTAATTTCGTCATTTCCTTGCGATATATATACCGTCGACCAATATCGCCAAATCAAAAGATGTTGCCAAATGCGCAGAAGCAATTTTCCACTATTGGCTGCACATCGCAGCAATTGGCAACGTTTATTCATTTGACGAATTGGTTGATGTTATAATACGTAGGTAACAAAAAATTCATTGTCTTTACAAAATAGGTCAAACAGTTTTTTGATCTATCAATAAAATCTTCTTTCGTTTCATGTTATTGTTATAGCCGATTCATCATGGTCGCAAACTCTTGGTCATTGTCATTTCTGTCGAGTTCTCATTCTTTCGACTTCTGATGCCAATGAAGACCCACAGTGTAGAGGAGCTGATATAGGTTAATCCTTTATCTTTCTTCAAGTCTCTCACTTTGGCGTTATGTACAAGTTCTGAGAATCGAGTACCTTAGAGTCGTCCTCTTCACTTGATTGCGACTCAAAATCCCTCATAATTGCGACGCGCGACGTTTCTAAAAATAATCAATCTCCTTCGTTACTGAATGCTCTTATTCTATTTTGCAAACATACCTTCTTTGTTCTTTGAGTACAACGCTGTACCGAGTAAATATGAATTTCATGTCTTCTAGTTCATTTTTGCCGAAATCGTCGAAATCAGAAAAGTTATTGAAGTTATGTATACAGAACTAACAATTTACATATTACAATAAGAACTCAGAATAATAACGTGAAATTATTCTACACATTTAGGTTATTGAAATGTTAGAGAAACAAAAAAATCTGAGGCAAAAAAAAAAAACTTTGTCTAAATTTTTTAATATCTGAGTTACATTTTTACTGTATCTACTTTAGCCAGTAACAACCTACGGACAGTAGTGATCACTTTTGTCCAGTGGTATGTTTCGTGCTTACAAATCCATAGGTCACGGGTTCTGTCCTCCGGATATGGGCCATTTTATTGGTGACCCTGGCTGAACTAAGAAAAAGGCAACCTTCTGATCTGTTGTGGCACCGTCTACCTTCAAAAATGGCCATCAAAAGTTGTTGGACTCACTTGACACAGCACCGCCAATTAACAGAAACAACTCACACGCTCACCATAACAAGTATCTCGTTCGTTGACCTATCCACCGACTCACTGGTTGTGGAGTGTTATAGCGGTATCTACTTAAAACAGTTACAACGTCTGGACAGTAGGGATCCCTTTTGTCTAGTGGTATGTTTCGTGCTCACGAATCCATAGGTCGTGGGTTCTGTCCTCCGGATATGTGCCACTTCATATATATATAGAAATATTTAATCTCTCTTTTTAATCTAAAAAAAAACTGTATTTTAGTTCCACTATACCACCAATTCTAAAGCTCCTAATTTGAATTAGTAAACGCTTTTGCGCATTAGAGAAAAACAAAGAAGTCCATCTTCCAAAAGATATTGATTGTTCAAAATTTTTTTGAGGGCTACAATACTTTTTTTCCAACAGCATCCAAAAATTGAATGCAGTTCTATTTTGTTTTGAAACTTATTCAATCATTCAAAGCTTCATAATTATTAATTAGGTGAAAAAACAACAAATAATGTTTATGCAAATTAAAAATAAAATTTGACTTTATAACATATTTATGCTACTTGATTTTTTTTTCACATACCTTTAGTGTCATTTTAAACAGAAGTTTAAACTTTTTCCTTCAATGCATAAAACTAAGAAACCTGCGAGATTAAAACTGATTATAATACACATATTATAAAACATAATTTAGTACAAAATTATGTACATTATTTCCAACAAAATAAAAATAATTCTTTCATTTATTACAACTTTACTGTTAGAAAACTTAACTAGACACTTCGTCTTTTTTTTTTTTTTTTTTCAAAAATTCATCTTTGATAAACAGACATTTTTTAAAAAATTTTATTATACCCTTGAGAATAAATAAAAAGAACACTGAGATATTTTTTTTTTTAATTTTTCTACCTCAAAAGAAGAGTGAATGCAGTGGAGAATTATTGCATGAATGAAAGTAAAAAGCAAAGAATCCAAAAAAAATTGTTGGATTATCAAGTATTTATGCTATGAAATAAATGCAAATCCGTCGCAAAGTGTTCTCATCGTAGATTGCTGTTGCGCTTTGGGTTTTGCATTTATATTTCACCGTCGTCAGCTAGATTTATGTTAGAACAACTCATTTTAAAAGAGCGATGAGCTTCATGAATTCATCTTTTTTTGTTGCCCCCCCCCTCATCTTTTCAGCACTCTAGGCAAATGATTGTTGAATTCTTTTCTATGTCTGCTGGCTTTGCTATTTTTACTTCTTTTTTCTTTTATCTCAAACGCTCATTTTTTTGAAGGACTAGTACTTTGAATGGATTTAGCTGTGTAGGATATTTTTTTTTGCGTCAGTATGTTTGAGTGTGGAATGAATTTTTTGCTTTAATCGGAGTGTGTGAAGATGGTATTTTATATATATATATATATAAATAATTGTGTTGGCTGGTTTGCATATGCGTTTATCTAATTATTGAAGTTAATATTCTATATTAATTTAAAGTGTGAAAAAAATAAAAGCCAGCTAGAAATTCGAATTTAAGTATCAAGCGATCAAATTATAGTTTATAAGAACTTTCGATTTTATCATACAATGGTGTTTGAATTTCGAATACAGTGAAATATATTTAACGGGAAAACGCTTAAGGAGAAAAATCAACGAAGTAATACACCGGTCTAGACTACTATGTATTTACGCGCCTCTTTTTCTCTTAAGACGAAACGAAAATCGCTTAACACGAAAAGATTTCCCTTCTTGGAATGAACAACATACGGAAAACACCACACGGATTGG
Source organism: Trichonephila inaurata madagascariensis (assembly GCA_019973955.1). Taxonomy (NCBI): domain Eukaryota; kingdom Metazoa; phylum Arthropoda; class Arachnida; order Araneae; family Nephilidae; genus Trichonephila; species Trichonephila inaurata. The sequence continues at coordinate 82,225 of BMAV01003274.1, read as the reverse complement.
ACTGTTCTATTGTATTGTCGGAAGAATTCATTGCAGTAGATGATGATGATGTGTTTACAGCCACAATTAAGGCAGACAAAGACATTTTGGAGTTCGTTCAATGCTCAAAAAATATTATTGATGCAGATTCCGAAGGTGAAAATGAAATGAATAATGCAGCTCCTGTTCCTACGTCATCCGAAATGAGGAACATCATGAAAAGCGTGCAAAGTTATTTAGACACATATTCCAATGGAGAAATGAATAACAAAATGGACGACGTAGAACAATTTTATGCTAAAAAAACAATTGAAAAAATAAGACAAGAACGCGTAGCTACATGGCGAACACAAAAAGCAAGAGAGGAAATTATTCAAAGATGAAGTTTTTATATACAAAAAAGAACAGGGAAAGATGCAAAATAAAAAATACAGTTATGTGTTTAGGCGAAGAAAATAACTAGTTATTTATAGAAATGACATCATTGCTTAGGAAATATTAAATCCCTATTAATAAAGCGCATGAAAACAATTCATGATCTTATATTTCTTGGAATTGCCAATAAATCTATTAAACATTCAAGGTCTAAGGAACCAGTAATGAATATACCAACATAATGTTTTTAATGCTTTAGAAAAAGGTAAATTGAGACGTTTTTCGAAATAAGGTATTAGGATTTATGTATTAGATGCTATAAATAAAGGAAATTCGAATTATGAGTAGATATCAATTTAAACATATATGTATATATATATAAATGTAATAGATTGAAGTAGTGTTGGCCAGTGTAGAGTAAGTATCAATTTTGATTTAGTAATGACGTCTTCAGAATAGCTTTACCTCCTTTATTATGAGCACACATCAACAGATTAAAGCCCAATTACGTTACGTTAACGTTGCATAGACAGCGGCGTTTTGGAGGACACAACACAAAGACAAAAAAAGCAGCAAGTATTAACAATCTTACGTGATGGCGGCAAGCAGAGAAAGAGAGCGCGATTACATCAGCTTTTGGTGTTTATATACCAATAGTGCACAAGCGCGTGACTATTACGTAATAGTGGTTCTGATTGGCTAGAATGCGCGGGATACGGAAATCGGTTTAGCCGATTACGATTAAGATTACAATGTTTATTTTTAAACCTAAGAATTAAAGATTATTTATAGATCATTAAAGAGTTAATTAAAAGTATGTTAGAGGGAATTATTACATATATATATATATATATATATATAAACGATTTCACTTGTAACGTCAGAATTTAAAACAAGTGCCTCAAAACAACAAGTGAAACTGTGATTTAAAAGAAGTTTAATTTAAAACTGCTCATTGATCTCATGAATTGAAATTCAGAAAAGAAGATTAAATGTTTGCATCTGACAGAGAGTTGCAAAAAAATAATTAAATGTTTGCTAAAATTAAAGTTGTTGCGACTTTTGCAGTTAAGGCATGATTATTGAATGTATATAACGTTCATGTAAGAGATTAAAAATGCATTAAATCTGTTACAGCATGTAATAAATACATAAAACTACTTATTTTTTAAATGTTCGAATCATAATATAGAATAGTTTTCAAAATAGACTTTTATTTTACGCAGTTGAATGTACAGAAAAAATAATTTTCATGTGTAAACATTAATTAAAACTCCATTGGGAAAAAGACAAATTATATTTTTATAACATTTATAAAAAAAAGTGAAGCGAAGACTTACAAAGATTAATCAAAAACTTAATTATCACGTTCTTCATATCATTACAACAAATTTGAAATTTCTTGCAGTCAATGATTTCTGCTCGAAAACTTCAAGCTAAATAAATAATTAAAAATGTTTTCCCTGTGCTTTACCCTTTCTCTCCTTTTCACCATAAAAAATAAAAAAAAATAAAAAAAAACTTTAGGATTTTCTGAAATTATTACGCTTAGTACTTTTTTTTTTCCTTATTGAGCTAAGAAAATTAATTTATACTGCAGAACTTATTCATTTAAAGAAATAAACATTTAAAAATAAACTGAGGTCTTACACTGCCCAATGATTCGAAAAATATTTTTTGAAAGGTGAGTGATCTCTTTTTTTTTTAAGTTTAAACTTTTTAAAAATATATTGGCAAACTATTTAAGTCGAAGCGTTTGAATCTTCAAAAGTTGAAAATAAAATACTTACAAGCAAATTGCATATTCTTAAAAATACGAAAGAAAATAAGTTATTAATTTACAAATGGGCTAAATCCATAAGATCATTAAGTATGTCTCGTAATTGATTAATAATAAACTGAAAATTAAGTGAAGTAAAAAATAAAAGCAAATTGAATCATGACGATATTAGATTAATAAATTTAAAGTATAAAACGAAAAAAATATTTTTAATCCTTCAATTCTTAAACCATAAGTCTATACCTGTCTCATGAATGTCTGACTTTATTTATAATCTATAAATATTTAAGCATCAATAAATCACGAAACTTAGCTTTATCATTCCACTTTAACTTCAAGATAAATTAAACATCGTCTGCCCAATTTATGCAATATTAAACATCACTTATGCAGTGGAAAATATTCCACTCAGCAATTGAACTGCACCTCGAACTACATTTATCTGTATGTCTCAAAAAAATTAAACTCAAAAAAATCTTTGTCACAGATGGCTACCCAAATTTTAGAACTATTATATCACAGAGAATTTAATGAAAGATTAGTTAATAATGAGGATATAGAATGCATTCAATTTATAATTACAAAACGATAATTTACTTATAAAGTATCATAGTTTATGAATATTTATTGAAAAAAAATTAAATCACAAAAGTTTTTATAGTGATGTTTCTATATTGATATTAATATATATATTATTCATATTAAAATAATTCATTTACACACGATATAGCATTGATATGTTTGCGTTTTCAATTGGCTCCAAGATAATATACAACCTCTGACAATAAAGTTCGGTGAAGGAAGTCAGAACGGCTGATCTGGCAACACTGGCGAAACAAAACGCTGCATATGCATAGTGGCAGGTGTTGACCATCTACTCCCACCATTTTTCATTTGAGACTGATTTGTCTTCACTGTAAGACTTGTTTTATAAAGTGCTTGTTTAATACGTTGGTTCTTAACTGAGAACAGGAAAATGAACGAACAAAAGATCAATTCAAAGTTTTGTTTTAAGCTTGTCAAGATACCAAAAGAAACTTATGCGAAGCTGGTACGCGTTTATGAAGATCAAGTACTGCCCATGAAGTGTGTGTAAGAGTGGTTCGCCCGTTTTCAAAAAGGCCGGAAAAGTGTTTTTGACAACCCCCGTAGTGGAAGACTGGCAATTGTCTTCAGTGACGAAAACATTGAGAAAGTGAAGTGATTAATCATTGAACAGTGGCGTAACGTGGACCCCCGAAACCCCGCACCACGGGGGGGGGCAGGACTGTAGAGCGGTGCTCCTCAACCTTTTTATCGCTGCGGACCGGTCAACGTTCGATAATTTTGCCGCTGGGGTACACAGTTATGGGAGGTGAATAATTCAAAGGACAGTAAAGTAGGTACCTTTCGTTAATATTTTATCTACGTTAAGGTTACACAGGGCTATTTACCTAACTTAATTGTCAAAGGTTGTAGTACTGGACAAACGTGCACAAAATAGATTTGAGATCATTGAATAAATCATAGTATCCACAATGCATGAAAAAATAGCATAGTAAAGCAGTGATATAAACTGTATAAAATATTAAAATAATAATGTTGTGATGAAAATTCCTAACTTTTTGAACAAACAATAACATAAGTGACCTTATCTTGCTTTGAATAATTTTTGTATAAGGTACTCGAAATTTCCCACATCTAAATAAGAAAGAAAACAATTATTTCTATTAATTAAATTATTTCACAGACTCTCACTTGATTTCACAATTATATTAGTTATAATTAAGTGAAAGTATTTAGTGGTTTAGTTCAGCGGTGGCCGACCCAAATGACCTCGTGGGCCACTTCGGATGAACTTAACAATCCCGCGGGCCGCATATAAAAATATATATCTTTATATTAAATTTGGATCCATTACAAACATTTGTTGGAATAAAAATTTAAAGCAGACTGGTATATTATTATTGTTTTCATTGCTTTTCATGTATAAAAACATATATAATATAATAATAATAATGCAATGATCAAATAATGTTTAATTTATTTAATTAGTGAGATACCTGTTTCTCAACTCTTTCTCTTTGTTTTTGCAAGTCGATCTCAATGCATGTGTATTTACGTATCGTAATGGATGTTGCAGATTTTCGTGGGTTATGTTTGATAAATTTCAATTTAGAAAAAAAAGATTCGCAGTAACAGAAGTAACGTAATAAAATAATAACAGTTATAGAATTTATTTTTTACAGAAAAAAACCCGTCTCTTTAAATAAAAAATATTGTACAAAATAGTCGAATTTTGTAAAGTTGTAAAGAATCTCGCGGGCCGCAAAATTATTCAAGGCGGTCCGTGGGTTGGACAGCCCTGGTTTGGATGAATAAAATGCATTTTCTACTCCACAATATGCGTCATTAAACTCAATAAAATTTCTATCCATAAAAACACAATTCTTAAAGTAAGATGTGAACGGGAATAGATATCTAAAAGCTTGTTATTTAATCAAGACGTTCCATATTCTATTTTTCATCTGATTTGCATAGGAACTTAATTATTAATAACACAATTCGAATCTAACGCTTTTAACTATACAGTAATCCAACTGTAAATTTTCAAAAACGCAGACGATTTGCTTTTATGTAGAAAAATAATTTGCTTTTATTCTTCATGAAGGGAAAGAATTAAGAAATAAAATTATTATTCGTACAGAAAATGGAATAAATAAAATCGTGATTTCTTTCCTTTAAAATAATTTTTCTTTAGCAACAGTTAATAAAAATTATCTTTAAGGAGTATTAATATTGTTATATAGTTTATAAATTTTTGGCATTTAAATTATTTTAATGTTTAAGATACATAATTTTTAAAAAAGTTGAAAATATCGTTTGAGACTAGTGATTCAGCTGAGAAAAGAATATTTATACTGTTATAAAATTTATTTCACTTAGAATGTACCATTTTAATGCATTTCTGATTTTGTTGATATTTAAGCTCAAATTATTTATTTATAATTTAATGTTTAGAAATGCATTTTTTAGTAAATATACTTACAGATATAACACTAAATAAAAAATATGCTACAAAATTTGTACAAACAAGTTTAGTTTTTTTAAAAAAAACAGTTTTTAAAAAAAAAAAAAAAAAGTTTCTAAAGAATTTAAAGTGATTATAGGATACTATGTAACTGAAAGATAATATAGAATCGTCTATATTTTGTAATTTTACTCTTATATAAGAATATATAAAATAGTATTTAATTTTTGTATTATCTTTAGTTTTGTTTAATTTAAATGCTTCAATATAAAATTCTGTAAATGGTTGTTTTTTCTTGGCACCCGACTACATTCATAACCATGGGAGGTTTTTTTCCAAAAAAAGTATATTTCTTATGATATTAAATGTCACCTGAAATAGAATATTCATGCAAAAAAATTTTTAAGAATACAATAACTGTTAAAAATTACTTAAATGCCTTTTTTTGCCAAAAATACAGATAAAAAGGGGGGTTTTTTCAAAACATTTTCCTTTGATGAAAAAGACTTCTACGTTAATAATATTTTCCCTATATTAGCTAAGACACTTCTGTACAAAGCTTGAAGTAGGAATTTTGAAATGTGTATCTAAGAAGTAGATTTACTTAGTAATACCACTTTAATACTTTAATACGTCAGAGTAGAGAAATTTTAACAAAAAACACCCATTATTATTTAAATTGACTGTAACTCTGAAAACGATGCGAGCTCTTCAAAAATCCTACTTCAGGCTCTGTACTTGAATTCGAGCTCTATATAGGCAAAATATTATGATAAAAGCATTTTTCATAGTAGGAGGTTGAAAGTTCTTTTTCTTCATGTTTGCCAATGAGAACGAGAGTCACATTTACTTCGCACAAAAAAGCTGTACGAGGACTGTAGGCGTAATGCCCAAAGGAACCGAGCTCCCTCGAAAACGGTTTAGAGCTACAAACCGATCCCTCGGGAAAAAATAACCCCCAAATACAGTCTTCATTGAAAAGAAATCAAAGTTTACATTTTATAAACAGTTGAGGACAGTAAAATAACGAAATAGAAATTTAAACGTAACTGCACTATACACATAAGTGTGTGTGAACGTAATACAAATATACAAAGCAAATATAATAATAAAAATAACATAAGGAGTATAAGAGATGCAAGAAGGAATATACATATTCCAACTTTCTTTCAAATTCATAAAAAATAGTAAAATTATCTAATACAAATGCAAAATACAAACCAAAAGAAAAAGAAAGAAAGAGAGGAAAGATAAATAATAATAAAAATAAAATGTTTATTTTGAATCATATTTTCAGTTAACGCCAACACTTCCTCTTGATATTTGTTTCTCTTAATATAGGTTCTTCAGTTTAAAAAAAAAGACGTACCCTTAATTTTTTAACCATGGTCAAGGGATGAAGACGGCACAGGAGCTAGCTTCTTTCTCTCCTAGTTTACACACCACGCCACAAGAAGGCGTTTGAGCATCGACAGATGTATCATGTGTCAGCTACTCTACACGGCTAGTCATCGGTTGTAATAGGCTCGAACTCATGACACGCTAGCCACGAGTCCGTGAGCCTGACCACTAAGCTACTAAGAACCCACTTTTTGTCAAAAAATAACATTTAAAAATTTTTGTATTGTAATAATATTCTCAAAGTAAAATTATAGAGATATATTCTAATGCAAGGGACACTAAAGAAAAAAAAAATTTTAAACCTTCTAAAGATAAAAATTCCGAACGTAGTCAGATACCTTATAGTGTTATAATATTTTTTTTATTTCTACTGCGGCTGAGGATTGGTATTTTTCCGTTCCAGACCTAGTACACTCCACGGTAGAGTTTTAGTGTGGCACCATATAGATGGTATACCAATCACCGTAAATAATTTTGACGCCCAGTTTGCTCCCCTGAGCTCTGACGATGCGAAAACATACTGGGAATTTAATTTTTCCGATAGCGCTCAAGCCAAGCAAGGCACTCAAGGGATATTTTACAAGCCATATAATCATACGACATGGATGCTATCGATTTTTTTGCATCATGCTAATCCAAGGAGTCGAACCCACAAACTTGGGCGCACAAGGCCAACGCCAAATCAATGACGCCACTCAACTGTCATGTTCAAAGAAACAGAAAATTAATCTATCAGTGGCAACATGCTATATTGGGATCAGGAAATCTTCCTACACTGCAAGATTATTTATGTTATACTATATTTTTGAATTTTTGAATCAATGTAATGACTACTTGAATAGTGTGTCATTTTGCAACGCTTATATTGAAGATTAATAAATAAAAAGGTATATGGGTTCGCTTGCTCCATCTGAAGTGAAACTTGATCTCAAAAATATGTAGTATTTTTCAGTATTCAAATAATATCTCTCTCAAAACGGGGACGGTTCAGCTTTTCCTTGGAATCATCAAATCCATCCTTCATAAGCGTTTTAATTTATTTTTAGAAAGACTAAACGAAAATTCCCCAGATTTTCTCTCTCTCTCTCTCTCCTGCTTTCTCCTCTTTCACATCTCCTACTTTTTTTCTTATTTGCTTCGAGAAAAATTCACTCCTTTTCATTGAAGAAAGGAGAAAATGTGCGATCAATTTATATTTAACCGAGGTCTTTCATTTGGAGAACGAGAGGATTTAATTTCTTTTTTATTTCACGCGCTCAGCTGGATTGATTCTATTAATTTTTAATCCGGAATTTTCCGGACTTCTCTCTCGTATTACAAAATCTATTTCGGTAAAATAGCACAGTTTGTAAACAAAAGTTAAATTGATATATGCAACAGGTTTATCAGTCTCCATTTGTCTTTTACGGTATCCGACTACTTACAACAACTTTTTTTTAAAAAAATGGAGATATGGGGATTTTTTTGTGGTTTTTAGATTTGCTTAGTACATTTTAAGAAAAATATGTCTAAATTAAGAAGAGAAAAAGAGATTATTATTACTAAAATGGGAATAAATGGGTCAAAATTTACAAAAAGTAACATAAACGGACCCCATTCTGTACCAAAAATTTATGAACAAATTTTCAATTTTTCAATTTTTATGTGTTGCTATTTGTTTTTGAAATGACCTTCAGGATAAGAGATATTTAATTTTTTACAAAAACTAGAGCACTTTATCTTAGTTATTACATGAAATTACTTAAAAAAAGCGCTAATTATATTCATATAAGGGACTGTAAATTTTGTAATAAAATAGTGATTGATAAATATGAAGGTTAAAACACTTCTACGATAATGCAGAACATACACAAAAAATTTCATTTAATTATTTTCAAATATTTTTTAACAATCGCCGTCCCCATTTGAGCATTTTCAAAAAACACATTTCGAGTAAAACGCGTTTTAAAGTATGACATCTTGCTGAAAGTAAAGGCATTTGTTTTTACTTAAACACTTATAGTTTTCGTTTTAGTAAACGGAAAATAATAAACTTGGTATTTTAAAAAGCTAATAAGATGGCCTATAAAATAAAATCATAAAAAAAATTGTCAATTTTTGCCAAAATTCTCAATTTTAGGGTAGTCGGGTACCTTAAGCGTAGATAATGCTGAAAAGAGATCATACTACCCACACTTTCCATATATACACTTCCAAATAATACATCAATAAATTTTATTTATATGAACAAAAATGTCAAGAAAAACGAAAAATATTTATCACTGTTACTAGCTGTATATAGCAGAAAAGCGACTCACTCCATTATCACAAAATCTTTGAAACTATTAGTCTTAGAGACTTGAAATTTGACAGGCATACTTCTTTTGATTATTTGGGATATGCTAAGAACTGGTTTTGTGTAAATCGACTTCCCAAGAGGGAAGGGGATGCTATTGGAGGGTAATAGATTTAAAAATTCTTGTTGTTGAAATATTATACCAACAGAGTTGAAATCTGGCAAGTATGATTCTTTTGTTGGTTAGAGATTCTTTAAGAACGGTTTTTACGATAATGGATTAATAAAGAGAGTTATGGGAGCGTTACAGACAAAAGTTTCCATTTTTCGTCTATTAATCCCAATGAGACCTGAAATTTCGCAGGCACATTTTTGTGTTAAGTAGAGATCTAAGAACGAGTTTGGGGAAAATGGACTCTCAAGTAGAATTGCGGAGGCGTCGTAGTAAAAAGGTCTCTTTTTTTTAATTATAACCTACAGATTTGAAAATTTGACAAGCTTGCATCTTTTGTTGATTACAGACCACTACGAACGGGTTGTGTGAAAATCGACTCTAAAACTGATTCAGGAAGTGGGCGTGTAAAAGATAAACTTACTTCTCTTTTGGAAATTAAAGTCCTGTCCTTTTTAAATAAAGAAGATTTGGCTATAAAAATGCTTTTGAATAAATTCTAAAGCTTTTATGCTAGGATTTAAGTAATTTAAAAAATAATATATAGCCATAAAATATCATGAAATAGCCAAGAATCAATTGGGTAACGACGGGTTACTTTGACGTTGGACATTTATAACATATTCGGCATTTTTTTTTTTTTTAATTTAATTCATTATCGCAAAACGTCATAAAAGGTGTTTTTAAGAAAACATTGATAAAACAAAAAAAAATACTTAAAAGGTCATTTTGAGCAAAAGAAAAAGTATGCTTAAGTATTAATCAAAATTTGTTTTGAAAGTAATACAAATTCTTCATAATTACCAAAAGTAGGGTGAACAGACAACATTAAACAAACTCGATTCATAAATTCGCAATTGTTTCAATGTATATGGTATCATTTTTTTTCACTTTCTCTACTATTAGTTCACTCTCTCCCTATATATATATATATGTATATATATTGCTCAAATTTTCAATTATTAATAAAATACTTTCGATTCATCCATTCAAGTTCAAATACATTTTTTTTTCAAATATTAGTTCATTAATTAAATTAAAAATGAATAAATAGTAACAAACAAAAACAATAGTCCAACAGCAAAAGGAAAATCGTTCAGTGTGTCCCTGTAACGCAATGGATAGCGCGTTGGACTTCTAATCCAAAGATCGTGGGTTCGAATCTCACCTGGGATGGCCTAATTTCTGAGAATGTGATTTCTTTTTTCTATACTTTTTTGTTAGAATAATTAATTTTATACGTAATGAATAAACAGTAACAAACAAAATGAATAGTCCAACACCATATACAGAAAGGAAAATGGAAAATTACAAGGAGAATCGCTTTCTATTCTGTCACTTAATATTGTGACTCTATTATATTTATAAACATATTTATATTAATGGTAACTATTTAATAAAAAGTAACTAAAATAAAAATTTTCATTTTTTGACCTAAGTAGGAATTGACTTAAAAAGTTTTTTTTCGTATTACTTGTTTTTATAACATATTTTGTTGTGTATTGTACAACTTTGCTTTGAATAGAATTAACTGAAAAAAAGAATATTTCTCCGTTAAGTTAATGTATAAATGAAAATAACGAGGAAATTCCCACAATTTAATTGTCTCATTAAGAATTTGCGTGACTAACCAGAAACAAGGAACAATTAAGAGATAAAAATCCGCATCAAGAATGAATGAGCATCGCATGTCTCGTTATGGAATTCTGTTATGAATATCATTATCCAGATCAAACTTTCCCGAATCACGTTATTATCCGGTAGCAGTGAACAGAACACTCAAGCCTTCGTTAAAACCGGAGTCACAA
>BMAV01003274.1:22322-39898 GCA_019973955.1 Trichonephila inaurata madagascariensis | reverse complement strand
CTATAGCCATATGTAACAACAACAGAACAAGAAACCCAAATTATTCACCTCGATATTATGAAATTTATTATTATTATGACAGATCACATCTAATTTAGATAAGGAAGCCTGGATTATATAGTTTTCTATCAATTCTCTAGCTTCTGTATCAATTAATAATTATTTGTAAATGCTTTTTCCTGCATGTGTTTGAATGAATATCTGCTTCTAACCGCAAATTTTGAAAAGAAGCCCTAGTACTCAATATATAGGGTGATTCAAAACTTTTCGTTCAAATTTCATGGAAAGGTAGGTAATGCGTCCGGAAATTGATTTCACTCAGGAAAGTATGTCCCCAAATATACGCGCGCGTATGTAGAGGGCGCTACATATATTTTCCCAGTATAAAGCTCGATCGACCCCTCCTGCTGTCATCAATATACGAACTGGCTTACTAGTGATGAGAAGAGGTAATCACACACACACTAACAGCAATTTTTTTAAGGCTGGAGCCCTGTCATTTTGAAACCACATATCTTGAAGAATGTGCGTGGAATACACCCCAGTAAAGTCGGTAAAACTGCCTCTAGAAAGATTAGGTATTTCTGGTAGTCCAGTCAAGGTGGTAGCAAGCAAGTTCCCAACGAACAGTCACCAATGATTCCAGTCCACATATTTACGGTAAAAAGATGTTGCGTAGCGTGACTTCTCGTACCATGCGGATTGTCGTAAGCACAAGCATGTGAATTGTGAGCACTGAACACACGTTCATGACTGAATGACATTTCATCTGTAAAAAGAACAAAAGCTGGAAAACTGGGGTCCTCGACATCTTTCTGTATGAAATTTTGTGCTAATTCCACAAGCTTCAGATAATCGTTAGGCTGCAGTAACTGCACTCTTTGCAAATAGTAAGGATGCATACCGTTCTCTTGCATTATCTTCCACACTGCTGACTGATAGACCCCAAGCTGCTGAGCAATATCTCGTGTGCTGTTATTCGGATTATCTTCAGAGGACTGTCGGTCTTTTTCTTCGACATTGGTAGTCCACGTAAGTTGTCTTATACCCGAATCATGCATATTGCTGCTCGGGCAGTAAACAGTGTTCGCACAAAAGCCAATGCACACGTTCAAACATTTGATGCTGTGGAATTATTTTGACAGGGTATCGGTTTTCATAAACTTGCCAAGCTTGACTGTCCTTTTCGTCTGCTGCCCCATATGCGAGATACATATTCGCAAGCTCTTGATTCGTAAAACGATTCATCTTGTCACTTGTGAGTTAGTTCGTACAGGTGTTGAAAGGTGTTGCTGGAGCACCTGATCCCCGAAGAGGTCTTTATCTCCTATCTTGAGACTATGGGGTTGACTTTGTAAAAAAACTTTGTTTGCCATTGTAAACAGTTAAGAGTAATTGCAATTAATAGAACTGCCTGTAGAGAATTTAAAAAACATATCAGTGTTGCGGTAGGGGGGAGCTGGAAGCGCCTAGCGCTAAAAGAGCGGCACTCCCGACCAATCGGGAGGCGGCTACTCTCCTTGGGGTGAGGTTAAAAAAATTTTCTCGGAGAAGTTGTCCCGGATGGATATCATTTTATTTAATACTGATCAGATGGCGATAAAAGACATCATGTCTTTCATCGCCTTGGGTTAGTTCATACACTGATGACAGCAGGAGGGGTCGGTCGAGATTTATACTAGTTGGATACGCACAGCGCCCTCTACATTCGCAAGCGTACATTTGGGGGCATAATTTTCTATGTGAAATCGGCTTCTTGACGTATTCTCTACTAGTTTTGAATTACGCTGTAGTATTTTTTTTAAAAAAAATATGTCTATTTGTGGATGTGAGGGGTCCGCTGATAGTACTCTAATTTTCTGGAAGCTTGAACAATGAATTTCTCGAATGTGATGAAACTGACTGGCAAAAAACTCCTTACCTAAATCCTGATAAAAATTGAATAGCCACCTTTAAGATATATTTTCAAGGAAAATTATTTCCCTGACAATAGTAATATCTTAAAGACTTATTGAAGGAGAGCAGAAAAAATTACCTTCCGGTTTCAATCAACCTTTTTTTTGCGAAAATATACTGTTACATGTGTTTATGATTTAATGGAAATCACATTTTGATGCCGAAACACTGCATTCATTTCCAAGTTATTTTATAAATAATTTCTTTGCTACGAATAAATATCCATTCTATATTTGTTTTATGGGTTATAATTTTATTTATTATCTCCCGAAATATTTCATTCAACTACGACGATTAGATTTGAGATCAGATTTTGTATTTCTGTCATGTAATTGGTATTGGTATATCATAAATGCAATGTATCTCGCGAAAATAGAATTCAATAATTTTACTTAAAAAAGAAACACTGATTTTAGAATATAAATGTTTCTTTTTTTATGAATAAATTTCGATCATTTTTTTACTTGTAGCGAACATCCGTTAGCTTTGGTGTTAGGGTTAAACGACTGGATAGAAATCTCTAAAAATCAACAAGCTTTTTATTCTTATCACTTTGAATTCATATCAACTTTTACAATTCTAATGAAGAGCCAGCCAGTTTTAATCTATTTTAATAATTATGATTAAAGATATTTATCTATTAATGTGATACTCGACTCTATTCCTAAAACTTGATCCCAAAGACTCCTAACCCCGTTTCTGGATGCACGAACATTACAAATATAAATTTTATTATCTATGATTTAAACTAACATCAACACTTCTAATTGCTATCTTCCTCCACCAACTCGATTCACTTCAGTTCTATGGTTATATTCATTTACATAAATCTCGTTTCCATTATGATAATAAGTTCTCAAATTAAACAATTAACTGAAAACAGTTTCCCCTAGACGATTAGTAAGAAAACCCGAATTTATATACAGATCTAAGCATAGTATTATACAATTATTCCGTATCAAATATCAAATTACTTGGAGGTAATTTGATTAAAAAATTGATATTGTGTTAGGTCATAAAGAGAGTCATCAAAAATTGTTTTAAGTTACAGATTTATAAAGAGTTGGGTGTTAACGCCGTTCATTATATAGCAATATGAAAACTTTTAAGAAAAGATTTTGATTTAGAGGATTTGTCTTGCTTTTCATGAAATTTTTTCATTTTCTAGTTATTTTCTCCGATGTATTCCTTTTTTCTGACTAGATATTTTTTTTGTATAGAAAAAACTAAATTAAAGTAGTAACTTGTTAATCAAAATGAATTTTTGAACTATTTTATTTTTATTTACTTATTTGATCATTTGATTCATGAATGTTGTTCACACATAATATTTTTTATTAAATTTTTCATAAAAATTCTTGCGATGTTCTTCTATTGGCTATCTTTTGTAAAATTCATAAATTAATCGAGTCTGTACACCTCGTAGTTACTTTAATTTTTTATGACTTATATAACAAGAATCCCGCACTGTACATCTGACTGTAATCATTATAGTGTTTGTATGATTTTAAATTAATTTTACATTATCAGTTTCCATATACATCAGTTAAAATGCTAAAATATCTAGGCCTCGTGACCTTTTATCAAGATATACATCCATAGAAGATGATATATTTCTATACAAGGTTTTATAGTACTCCGATTTTGATTGGAAAAGATAACTTATTAATTAAATCACGATCTCTTTGAAATTTCCATCAATTTTATATTATATTCATACACTTTTGCTTTAAATTCTGCTCAGTTTACAAAAAAAATCCGTAAAACTTAACAGCTTTTAACTTTTTTAGTTTGAGTGAAACTAGGGCTACTTTCAGCTTAAAATGGTTCACTATTCTACGGTTGTGAGAAGCAAGGAAGTGAAAAAGTTATACAGGTAATAAAATGACAACTAGTAACAAGATAAGTTAACCAGATAAAACAAACAATAGAAACCCATGACTAGTTTGTTTCTGTTGGTTTTCTACCAAGTAACCCAATCTTGGAATTGTATCAAACGCAGAAACGTGTTGAGCAAGCAAATAAAGTATTGACATCGTCAGAAAACACAATGACTACCTGAAGGAAGAAAGAGAATAATAAAATAACAGCAAATCCAGAAAATTTAAGAAAATATGCGATTTTTTATTTTTTTTTTCTCTTAGAAAAATAAGCTTGACAACTGTTTTCAATTAAATTAATACTATTTCGTTATTTATTATCTGGTAAATTTAAAGTTTTAGTATAATTTTGCTTTTATATACAAAGTGTGATAATTAAACTCCCAGACTGCTCATTCTCTAGTCCAGAGATGGTGAACCAGTGGCACGCGTGCCATTGATGGCACGTGACACAATATTTTGGGCACGCCATTGATTGAATTGCCAATGCATTATTTGCATTTTTGTACAAAATAATTAAGTTCACTATGAAGTATTATAAACAAACGCGAGTGATTCGTCATAGCGCCCGAGGTGACGGGGAGCGCAGTCGTTAGTTATTGTCTTACAATCCTAATATAAGTTATTTGTCATCTAATCTACAACAACAGAAGTCACGTTAATTACTTTAATTTGAATTACACGTATAACTAAAATATTTACAACAATACAGTACAAAATGCATTTTTCGTTAGTAAATAAAAAGTTTTGAGTTGTTAGTATTTAGTTTTATAATTTTCCCAATTATCATAAGTAAAAATTATTTAACCACACGTTTTTACCTCATTATACATTTCTTCAGAAAAAAGGCACGTTGATCCATAAAGGTTCACCACCCCCGCCCTAGTCATTAGATTTGGTGTGAAGGAGTGGGGATGCAATATAGTTGACCTTGATCTTTATGGTGCTGATAGCAAGTTATTCCATCCTTCTACCTGGTTCAGTTTGTTTTTTATCCTTGTTTGAGAAACACGTTATTGTATCGAAGTGCTACGATCATGACAAACGTAAAAATTTAGCTGTGCATACATTTGAAATTCCTCGTTAAATTTAAAAAAAACAAAAACATTCCTACTGAATGTTTTAAATTGTTAAAGGAGTATTTGTAGATAATTGCACGTCACACAGTCAAATTTTTGAATAGCACAAATGCTTTTCGGAAGATCGGAAGGTTGCTGAAGAGGAAGAACGCTCTTGTCGATCTCTGACATCAAGAACCGCTGTTGCTCATCGCTTTTTGTTGGATATTAATGGCATCATCATGACTTAATGGGTACCTCGAGGACAAAATGTAACACAAATGTACTAAATTAAAATCCGGAGAAAGTTTAGAGAAAGAGTGAAGAAGAAAAGACAAAATCTGTAGAGCAACAACACGAGGATTTTGCACCAAGAAAATGCCTCGGGGCACATTATGCTCTCTGTAAGAGTTCTTTGGGGAAAAATGCATTGCTGTGCTCGAGCATCCGCCGTACTCACCAGATATCGCACCATACGACTTCTACCTGTTTCTTGAAGTGAAAAATGCACTGATGAAAATAAATTTTCAGTCTGTAGCAGAGGGGAAGTTAAAAACGGCACACTTACTGAAGATGGTACCGAATGAGCCGCAGCACCGCTTTGAGTGGTAGGAAACTCTTATGCAGCTTTGTATTGATAGGAAAGGGGAGTATGTTGAAGAATGATCAAAAGGTCATTGTTTTCAATAAAGCTAAATTTTAAGACTAGTTCGGTTATTTAATTGTCACAGTAGTGTATACAAAAAGAAAAATTTTGATTTTCTGACTTAAGTAAGCAAGATAATGTTTTACATGGTATTAGGGGGGGTGCGGTAACCTGACAGGCTTCCTCGTGCCATGCACCCTGGTTAAAGCTAAATCTGTCACAGCGTTGATTCGCTTCCTCGTATTTAGAAAGATTCTCAACACTCTGGCAAACTCAATTTTGCAATGAATTCCTGTTTATTATGGCATTTAGGGAAAGGAAAGAGCCGATTTTCTGGCAAAGAAGGGGACGACCATTCTACAAAACACTAATAACCATATGACTTTCAATTCCAAAAAACTCCTATTTAAATTAGAATTCAAAAGGAGGTTTACCTCATACATTTCAAATGAAGATAAAGAAAAGGCTAGGGAGTGTTTCACTACTTCAAAGCCAGTCGTTCCAGATTTTCCTCGTCCTGTAGCCGTGGCGTTATTTCGTCTTTGGACTGGGGACGATGACTCTGTAGAGTCCATGGATAAGAATCATATCAACGAATACACTGCATTATTGTCTTAACTCTATTGTTCTTAAGTAATGGGAAGCTAGATGGAGACTAATGACCTAGTGGCCAAATGTCTGGCATACGTTTAAATAAATAAACATGGTATTTGGCACTGGGAACTATCTTGCAGTATTTTAAGTATTGAGTATCATTAAAGTGTTATATTTTGTATTATGTTTATAATCTTGAAGTGTTTTTAAAAATTTATTCTTACACTATTTCATCTACCTTGATATTTTTTCTTTCTTCAGAGGTATAGGCAAATACAGGAGATAGTTGACAGGCCTTGAAACTATGTTTAACCCAACAATCTAAGCTCCTGGGATAAGAGTTTCCTTTATACTACTGCGGTCATCTTATTTTGATTCATACAGTCTTGTTGTATACCTATTTATTGCTTAGTTTTAGTAGATTTCTGGTAGATTCGTATATGATTATTGATTACATGTATACATATATATTTTAGTGAAAAACCTTCTGTGAAGTGAATGGTCTTCTAAGCAACATAATGTAATACATGCCGAAACGGAAAATATACTACTTCAAAATATACAGATGAAACCGTCTTCAAAAGCTCTTTTAAAGTATCGTATATATTTTTCTGAGAGGCAAAGTTGAACTGTTATAATTTCGAAAGCTCAAATGAACGCACAAACAAGAAAATTATTGGGATGATAATGTGTGATCAGATTAAATATTTTTCTTTCCAATGAGGGTGTGGATTGGTATTTTATAACTGAAGATCCAGTACATTCCCTGGGAGCTGATATCACTTTTTAGTGTGGCACCATATAGATGAATACTAATTGTAATATAATTTGACGCCTAGTTTCCTCTCCTTAGCACCGAAGCTCCGATGATGCGAAACCGCTTTAGGAATTTTTAATTTCACCGAGAGTACAAAAGCCAAACAAGCAGTATAGGGGTTTCTAACACAAGCCACATAATCATACATGGATGCTGTCGATTTTTTGGATCGTGAAAATCCACCGACTTCGACAGGGGTCGAACCCGCAAACTTGGGTGTACAAGGTCAGCGTCATACCAATTACGCCACCCAGCCGAAAATTCAATGTTATTATAAACAAAAAAAAATTTTAATTTTAATTTCAAATGAATTACTAATGTTGAGAACGAGAAAACAAATAAGAAATAATTTGTTTCACAAATTTCAAGACTATCATGAAATATGTTTTTATACATGTGTATTTTATGTACAAAGAATTAAAACATTCAAATGAAATGATACTTAAAGCAACATATTTTAATATGTGTAAGGGGGAAAAAATGAAACTCCTTAAAATCAACACGTTGTTTTCATTTTAAATTCTTAATAGTATTGTTTTTTAAAAAAAGCTTTTAGGATACGCAACCAAAAAATTTTTCGAATCCATTCACTATACGTTGCGAAAAAAAAAATGTTGACACAAAATCTATTCTTTCTACTTATTCCTGGTAACAAAATGGATTTTCTGTTTATGCTCTCCAGGCTTGATGCTTGTAAAGGGCACTCAAAAGAAAACGTAATCGCATTTCAGAATTATTAAAATCTCCGATTTTTTTTCTGGAATTCCTTTTTGAAGGAATGTTAAAAAATGCACCTGAAAAAAGAAATCACAAATTCTTATGAATAAAATTTCTTCTGTTTTACAGAACAATTTTTGTAAAAACCATGAATATTATGAAAAAATATAAATCTCTTGCTTCTCATCTTATGTATACTGTAATTAAACAAAAAAAAATGCTTTCTTCCAAAAATTTTCATAAATTCTATAAAAATCGTTTATATTTATTATTTTTATTTTTGGAAATAATTATTATTATTTATAAGTTTTTAATTTATTATTATTGAATAAATCATTATTTTTTGTTAAATTTATTAATAATTATTATTAATTTTTAA
The DNA here is from genome assembly GCA_019973955.1 of Trichonephila inaurata madagascariensis. Taxonomy (NCBI): domain Eukaryota; kingdom Metazoa; phylum Arthropoda; class Arachnida; order Araneae; family Nephilidae; genus Trichonephila; species Trichonephila inaurata. Next base: position 31,851 of record BMAV01003274.1, on the reverse strand, counting down.
TTGGTTATTATTGAATTTATTATTGAATTATTTTCACTAAATTAAATGTAATTCATTTTTTATTTTTAAAACTTTCATTATTGAATTTCACATCAAATAGATAATTATTAATATTTTTATTTTCAAATTTGGAATTATTGAATTATTATTACATTCAATTTAATAGTTTTTTAAATGAGATATTAATTTTGTTATTGTTAAATTTATCTTTATATATTATTGTTCACTATTACTAAAGTTAAATTTTTTTTATTATTAAATATATTAATGCTATTTGTTATCATTAAACCTAATATTAATATACATAGGCTGTTCACAATAAGTAATAAGACTAATTTTACTGCAGGAAAACCACTCATCGGAATGTTAATTTCTGTGGCATTAGAAAAGTTTGCTGTCTGTATTAACAAAAGCTACCGGTAGATGGCGTGTACAGACTCGTATTCTTGAGTATAACGTGATCGAACTGAAGCGTGTTTGTGGGCGCCTACGAGATGCGGTCAGTTGTCGAAATGGAAGCAAAAATCAGCATCGGAGACCTTTGATATGTTACGATATGATTAAAGACTGGAACAAGAAGATAACAATATCTTAAAATACTTTATCTCAGCAGACGAAGCTTGATTGTATTACTATGATCCAGCCGTAAAAAAACAAAGCATAAATGGAAACATCCATCTTAACCTGCTCCCAAAAAAGCAAAAACTGTGAAATCGGCTGGTAGATTTATAACCATATTTTTTTTATTATGAAGGAATTGTGTATCAACACGCTGTCGAACCCGGTACTACCGTAAACGACTAGTTCTACGCAAATGTTCTGCGAACAATGGTACAGCATGTTAAAAGGAAACGTCCATTGCCTTGAAATAGCTTCCTATTGCACCATGACAATGCCCGACCACATGTTGCTCGTTGCGTACTGGGTGTTTGGCAGCAGAACAACGTAGAGGTTTTACCACACCCTCCATACAGTCCTGATCTCACTCCATGCGATTTCTGGCTGTTTCCTCAACTTAAGGAACCATTACGAGGTAAACGTTTTGCAAGCAACACAGCATGAGAAAAGCCGCGGAGGCAGTTTTGAAATAGCTATCACAAAACGGGCTTTTACATGTTTTTAAGAAGTGGACAGAACTTTGGGATTAATGCATTATGTGTTGCGGAAGTTATTTTGAAAAAAACCATGTAAATGATGACGATTAAAGGTATTCTGTTTTTTTTTATAATTTTAGTCTTATTGCTTATTGAACAGCCCTCGTACATTATTATTCAAAATTGAAGGCCCAGTGGTAGAGTGGTATCGCATCGCGCTTCCACACCACAGATCCGGGGGGAGGGTATTCCCGTGCTGTACAAGGTCGATAAATGAGTGCTATAAATGAGTACCAAGATCCGTAAATGAGTACCAAGCTTGCTTGGGGACTTAAGCACTGGGAGTCTCGCTTCAGACAGACCCCCTGATCGGGACATCTGCTCATGCCCTCAGCACCCAATGGTCACGTATACTGGGATGGGCACAATAGGCCCTGGCCCTCATGGGTTGTTGCGCCACTGAGTCAGAGTTTATTATTCAAAATTATATATTTATTACCAGATAAATAAATTTTTCCCAATATTTAATGGTTTCAAAATTTTGTTACAGCCTTTCTCATACATTTTATTATTATGAAACAGGAAAAAGTACTGCATTTTGAATGTTGAACAGAAATATGTATTGAAAACTATTTTCATAGAAAATGAAAAAATACTTTTATAAAGAGAAAAAATGTAATATGTTTTTTACAACATATGATATTACTGACGAATACGTATTTCTGTCTTTGTAAGTGTAATTGCTTATCGATAGCCATGAACTGAAACTAAAATATCTTAAATTAAATTTACTAATTTTTAAATCCTCTTATATTTATTTATTTTTTTTTTTTCATTATTTTTGCATTTGAAATTAAGTTTACAAAAAGTCTTATTTTGAAATGATCTCCTCAAGATTAAAATAATCTGTTATTGTAATGCATCGTTTAATTATTTACAATAATTGATACGTCGCAGAATCAGTTATTTGATTACAATCGGTTAGAATAAAAATAATTCATTACTATTCTTTAAATACACTTCTCTGTTTATTAAAATAAGTATTTCCAACTTCTATGCTAATATACAAATGTAACTACTGCCAAATATCCTCCGAGTACACACGGAGTACGTGCTCGTTGAATCAGTGGGTCCGAAAGTCTTGTGGGCTGAATCACGAGTGCAGGGAACTGGAGAAAATTTCCCTCCACTTCAGTTCCATACCTAAATTGTGAAGGGGAGGTAGATGGTGGCGCCATCTAATCTATCGTAATCTTTTATCCCCCCTTCGGGAATTTCACCGAGCTAAATCGTACTGTCACCTGTATGGTGCTCAAGGCTAAGACCAACGACAGTCGTACATCTAGCCCATTGCCACGATGAATTTCGCGTGCCTCGATCTGACTATGTCAGACAGATGGCATGATCAATAATAACAACACAAATGTAACAATCAAAATACAAAGACCTGTGGGGAAAAAAGAATATTTAACTTACATATTAATCCATCGGATGATTAATAAAATTAACTGAATTATCTGAATTGCAATTTATAAATTATGTCTATGAGTACAACATCCAGCGCGTCCTTTGATATGTCCGCTAAATATTCGTCACTTTTTTCCTGCTGACAGAGCTAAGTGATTCATTTATTATTAATATGTGTTGTTTTATCTATTTCCAAATAACCGACAATGAAACTGCTGACAAAGATATTTATTTTCTAATAAATATACTTCTGTGAGATATGCTAGTTCTTATTTCGTCAGAGCTCCATTTAAAAGAAAATTAAATAACAATATTCAATCTTCTGCAGATTTTCCTTTCTTCTGCCAGAAGAATGGAAATATTATCTACTCGCTCGTTTACGCTGCAAGAATTTTTGCTGTTGCTATTAGTTAAATATAACTGTACTCTGCTTTTATTCCTGAAGATAAAGCAAAAATATATAATTATTTTTATGAAAATCTTTGAATTTTACTTGTATATTAAATTTTAAATGCGCACTATTAATCAAAGAAAAATTTATGGTAAGATTTATAGAAATTAGCAATTACAGCCTTGCATGGTCTTAAGTATGAAATATACTTGATATCACTAAAAAAAGAAAATAGTCCTATAAATTCTATTGAATAATTCTAAACTATGATGATCGTAGAAACACAAAAAGGGTTTTCATAACATTTTGTTTAAGTTTTCAATTTAACAAATATTTGTTAAAGATTGTCCAAAATTTCTAATTTTTTTTTCTGAATTTGAAATTTTATTATAAATATAGTTTATTAAGATGAATAGTAAAAATATTTGAATATTATGTAATGCATTACAATTTATTATAATATATTATTATTATGAATATTATATAATGCATTTTAACTTATTGTAATAGGTTATTAATTTTATGAATATAGATATTGTCAATATACACGAGTATTCACGAGATTTTAAGGGCTTAAAGAAATTTTTTTATAAGATAATTGACACACACACACACACACAAATCAATAAATAAAGTTACCTTACTGTTTTTAAAAAAGGTTAACCAAAACAATTTTTCATCTAATTATGATATCTTTATAATGTTTACAGAAAGCAAACTTGTAAGATTATACTTCTTTTTATGCAATTTTTACACGAATTCCGATTTACACACAAATTGGAATTTTAAAAATAGTATTATTTGATTTCTATTCGTTTATATACAATGAATTAAAATTCCACACAATGTTATAAGAAATTAATAAGTCGAGAAAATTCCTAAATCTTTATAGAATTCCATTTTTTTTTATTATTATCAATGTTTAGAACTCTTAATTCTCCGAATTACATAATTAACTATATATTAAAAAATACACAGTGAAAAAACTGAAAATTTACATTCGATTTCTGGAATTATCAATAGAACTTTTCTTTTCTAGACATGACAAAAAAAATTCCACAAAGCAGAATTTGAATACGTTATTCCCATATGCGTATACAGTGATTCTAATGAATTTTAATCTCATAAAGACGAAATTATTTTCAAGTTTATTCCCAGAAACGTGTTAAAATAATTTCGTGTTAAAGGATATTGCAAAAAAAATCATGCATTCAACAAATTAAGTTTAATATAGTACATTTTATTTACATACATACGTACTCGTATATATGCCTGTATTTATTAAAAATGAATGAAACAAAATCATGAAAATGAATACAAAATTTTCCAGATTTTTGGAAAACAAAACATTTATTGAGTTACTGGAAGATAATTTGATTTTTTTTTCTTGCATTGTCTTTTTTAGCACCAAATTGTCCAGTGTCGTCCACTTTGTTATTTATTTCACCATTGGAATGCGCATCTAAATAACTGCACATACTTTTCATGACGCTCCTCTTTTTCGGATGACGTGGAAACGAGCGCTACATTATTGATATTTTTTTAGCTTTGAACAAACTCCAAAATGTCTTTCTCAGTCAAGTAAAGCCGTATCTAAATCCTAGTCATCCATTTTCGCTTTAGCTCAAACTTACTCCGTTCAAACATTCCCGTAATTTCCCTCTTTTTTTAATCATTATTGATAATGTAGAGTTAGCAATACCAAATCTTCAAAAATTTCCGTTTTCGTCTTCTATTCTTGATCAACAACCTTAAGAATCTCCATCTTCCTTCTAAGTGAAATAGAAGTTTGCTTTCCCCCTTAGCTCCTTGCCACTGAGCTCGTAAAAAGATTCTTCTAAAATAGAAAAAAGAACACGAGACAAACTCACTGATTTTTACTCACACTCCAATGTACTCAACATCGAATTCCAAAAACAACTAATGACAAATGAGATGTTTTTTGTGGCATTTGTGGGGATGGGGGATAAAAAAAATTGATGAAAACAGGCTATTATGAGGGTATTTAAAAACCAAACTACGAAACGTATGAAACCAACTCTCTTTCACTTCAAACATCTCTTAAAACTCGCTTGTACGGCTAGTGTTTTCCGTATTTTGCTCATTCCCAGAAGGGAAACCTTTTCTTGTTAAACGATTTAAGAGAACAGTTCAGGAAAATAGTAGTCTGTCGAAACTATTGTACTATTTCGTGTTAACCGATTTTTTGACTTAAGCGTTTTCGCATTAAACGCATTTCACTGTATATTTACCTTTTTATAAAATATAAATTTTAAAAAAAAATGTAACATTCTAAAAAATTTTTATTCATTTTATTTCTCATTACTTTGCACAAATTTCAGATTTAGAACCAGTCTCGTGTATTACGCTCTTTTGTTTTACTCCTCTTACACATGATTTTTTTGTTGTTGTTTTTTTCGCGATTCTCATAATTTTTTTGTTCTCTTTAGTCGAACTCTACGTATTTTTTATTTTTAAGCATTTATCATTCTTACGAAAAAGGAATTTAAGAATACAATATGCTTTCTTACAGGAAAAATAGAAATGTTTAAATTTTTAAGAAATATATAATGCATGTGCAAGTTAAGAGTTTTTTTCTTGCAGTTTTTTTTTAAAAACTTTATTTTGTGTAGATTATCTCCACTTCCTTATTCTTCTTAGAATTTACTTTTTTTACAACATTCGTTTTGTAACAGAGCATTGAATTTTTGTATTTCGTTGTATAATGCTCAGAATTAATGCTTTGAATATTTAATGACAAACACACAGTATTGTTTAAGTTAGAACATTTAATAATTCACAATCTTCAGCATTTTACTGTAAAACTTATTGTAATGCGGCACACATAAACAAAACTTTTTTTCCTCATAAAACTCTTTGCAAGGCGTCATTTAGGTTTTTCCAGAAGAAGCAAACTGACATTTTACTTTTAACTCACCATTTTCTCTGACAAAAATTTTGTGTAAGTAGATTTTACGAAATTTACTGCCTACAGGAAGATAAAAAGATGAGCCGAAAGTAAAACTGATTATCTAGAGTAAATTGTAAGTTACGATGTGATCCAACAATTTGGTAAAAAGAGGAAATAAATTGTCTCATTTTAAAAACAATAAGGAAACCATTATTCAATACGGATTGTTAACGCAATATAAAATTTAAGAAAAATATATATCAATCGAATTTAACATTTTCCGTAGGATGTTATTCAGGATTAATTTATATACCTCCAATATTAAAATAGAATCTGAGTATATATTGATTGCAATATTTTAAAGAACAAAAAATAATAACTGTGTTTAAATAATACAAAAAAGTATGTATAATTATTTTCTAAAACTATTTAACAACTAATAAGACGATGACCATAAATTTCGTTATTGATGTAATGAAAAACATGTATTGATAATGATGATGATGGTATCGTATCCGCGACGGGACCAAATCAGATAGTAACATGGACCCAGATGACTGTTTTGGCAATCTGTTTAATATTGTTCACATAGAGATTTGTTGACGAAAAGAGGACTTCTTTTTGTCGAGCAGCAAAAATACCTGGGCAGTCAAAACTATGACCAGGTATGTTAGGATAATAATGTGTAAATATATACAGTATACAGGGTGGTCCCGAATTCATAGTACAAACTTTAAGGGTAGATACAAGACATTATAATAATCGTTTATATTAAAATAATATATAGGGCAACTGACGCGGTGAGGTACAAACAGGAGAAATAAAAGGAAAAAGAAATGGAGTTTTCTGTTGGTTGTGTTGCCGGTATGGTGCAGTAGATGTCTAGCCACTGTTCAACATGATGCATCTCAGTAGGGGAAAGCGCCATTCACAAATTGTGCTGACGTCTACGATGAGAGACCTTACGTATACCGAAAATGCCAAAATACAGGCATTACATGTTCGGTCTTGCAAATGGTAACGGCAGAGCTGCGCTACGAATGTATCACGCGCAGTTTCCTGATCGATGAATGTCGGATCGCAGAATTTTTCAGTCGTTACATCGTCATCTTCGTTAAACACGTTCGTTCCACGTCACCAGACATGGTGCTGGTCGACGAAGACCTCTACGCAGTCCAAGCCTGGAAGAAAGCATCTTGAACGCTGTGGCTGATAGACCAAGTGCAAGAGCTGTTGCTCATCACGTAAGTGTGAGTCATCAGACCTTTTGTAGAGTGTCAAACGAAAATAGCTTACACCTCATCCATTTTCAGCGAGTACAAGCTTTGAATCCGGCACACTATCTTTTCTGACTGCCAGTGGGTGGTACAGCAATCTGCGCTGCAGCTGGACATGAGAGCTCATGTGCTGAAGAGTTATTGCACACATTATACTTGTCAACGACGCTTCCAATAAATACTTTGTCTTCCCTTTTGTCTCTTTTTTAAGTTTATGCCTCACCGCGTCATACATTCCTATACAATTAATTATTTTTACAATTTCCTGTGCCTACCCTTAAAGTTTGTACTATGAATGCGAACCCACCTGTATAGAGAGTTGATTCATGATTTATTGACATCACACTACAAAATTACCCGAAAACTGCTGGAGACCAAACCTGTAACTTTGAACAACTGTCAAGTAATGAGGATTACCTGTTGCAAAATTCCTCACCACTCCAACTGGAAGACTTTGAACGTGAACAGATTTGGTGTGCATCAACTCCCCTACACAGCAGATCCTTAGTGGCACCAAGCCTCAAGCTCACAACTCGACAGATACAACGTCAGCAACGATGATCGTGATGTTATAAAGAATCATCAGAACACTTGGCTACTGAAAAGTTTCACAATTTCTTTAAATACCTTTTAAAGTTTTATACAGTTTTAATAACTCTCAGATTAAATCGTGCAAATTTGTTCCCCTGTTTTATTTAAGAAAACGCGTTGTGTCGGGTTGAATCATTTTGTTACTATGCAAAAAAAAATCTTTCTACAAATTGAGAATGAAAACAAATTATTTCTGTTTTCCTCATTATTTCTTTATAAAGAGAAATATAAACAATATACAGGGTGATTCTTAAATTATGGGACAAACTTTGAAGGGAGGTAGAGCTCATTAAAACGAACAATTTTTGTTTTGGAATATATAAGTGGAAATGCCGCGTTGAGGCACAAACAGAAAAAATAATACAATGACGGGAACATAAAGCGTTGATTAGCATCATACTTAACGAGTGATTCCGTACAGAAGATTTTAAAACAGCTTTAGAAATTGCAACCACCAACAGTCCAACAATAAAACTCTCTAAATGACTGATGTAGGCAACTGGCTGACATGTAGGCAACATGCTACAGCTCTTGTACTTGTGCCGGGTGTTTAGATCACATGGTCCAAGATGACTTCTTCCAGGTGTGTTTGTCGTACTGTCCTAAATCTACCCCTTCCATCAGTACTGGTGATAAATGAACCATTTTCATACAGGCGTCGATGTAATCGCTGAAACATTTTGTGGTTTGGTATGTGTCTACTTGGAAAGTGTTCCTGGTACAGCCGTAGGCGCTGCTCCGCCATTACCATTAGCAGCACCGTACATTAGAGGCATGTCTGCCTTTTAGCTATTAGCAGTGTTTCTCAAACTGTGGGGCGCGCCTCCTGGGGGGCGCGAGTCTCTTGAAAAGTTGAAAAAAATTCTTTTAAAAATTATTAATTTACTGAAAGTAAACAAACAAATACATTCTGACATAATAAAAAATAAAATACTCATTTACAATATAATATACACTTGTAAATGTATCAGTAGTGCACAATCTATTTTATAATTAACTTAACAATACTAAGTTAAGAACAAGTTTAATAATTACCAGTGACCCTATAGATTTGTTACATATAAAATTATATGCCAACATTAACACTTACCTTTATAATTTGTATGGTTTATAATTAATCTCTTAAACGCCGATTAAAAATTATGCGATTCTCTCTCCAATGCCCCCGTTTAGCACATAGGTAAGCGTATGTGGTGTATTGAGGGGATGTGTGGTAGGAAAGGAATAAATAATCAAATTCTCTGAAATAAGTGAATCCTTCGCAAACTCTGTCAAGGTCATTTTATTGCTTTCTAAAGCTTTCAGAATAATTTTATGGATAGCAGTTCACAGAAAAGATATAACTTAGGAAAGACGTATATATACGTCTGAGGGCAATAAACCCAGTGGCTGAGTGAGACGATTATATACGTTGGGGCTTAAGAGGTTTAAGTCGTACTGTATGTTTAACGTCATAGTATTATTGAACTTAATACATTGCTATTGTATGGAGGGGGGCGTGATGCAAATTATAATTGAATATTGGGTCGTAAACATTGGAAGTTTGAGAAGCACTGATATTAGTAAAATCGCCCATAACGACCGAAATCTCAAGCGCAAATGTCGATTTTGGTTTTGCAGCAGATTACTGTCACATCACTTTGTTGTCTTCAACTATCGCCAATATTGTCAGACAATCACGCCATAAAGGTCATCAAGCATGCATGACCGTTGGTGGGTGTAATTTCTAAAACGTTTTTCACATTTTCTCTACAGAATACTACTGATACAGTATACTACTAATCACTACTACTACTCA
>BMAV01003273.1:0-32045 GCA_019973955.1 Trichonephila inaurata madagascariensis | reverse complement strand
GGGGGGGGCCAAAACTAGGTTTTCCCCGAAAAAAAAAGAACGGCTCGACGTTTTCAAAAAAGACTCTTTCTGCGGAACGCAGTCTTTTTTTTTCTTTAAGTTTTCAAAAATCGGTCAGGAACGAAAGTTATCAAAAACGGTTTTCTCCCCACCCCCGGAACTTCGAAAATTCATAAAAAATAAATTACCTGTATTTTTTCTAAAAACTATATGTACTTTTGCGGGGAATCGAGAGATCTCCCTTTTCGGTGGGACTTTTTGGAGGAACAGTGTGTTCTTTCAAAAGTTATTCGAAAAATGAGCTTTTCCGGGAAAAAATTTTTCCCGTTTTCCCAATAAAAAATAATTTACGGTCGGATTTTTACGAATGACCACTCGTAATGTGCGGAATCAAGGGCTTTCATTTTCTTTAAAGAGTTTCTAAATAAGTTAATAAACACGGGGTTATTCCAAATAAAGTGTTTCCAAAGTGGGGACTTTGACAAAATTTCGCCTCCCTCTTTACGCATTTTGGATCGTCCATAATTAAAGAAGGGAAAAGGGCCACGCTCTAAAACTTTGCAGATTCTGAAGGTCCCCGTCGAGTAGATCAAGAAAATATATTCGTTTGGGCCCTCCTCCAGGGGCCTGCGGCCCGTGGGGCCAAAACTAGGTTTTTCGAATAAAAAGAACGGCTCGACGGATTTTCAAGAAATATGACTTTTTACGTGCGGAACGACGAGATCTTTCTTTTTCTTTAGAGTTTTCGAAAATCGGTGCACCGGAACGAAAGTTATCGAGAAAACATGTGTTTCGGTAGGCCGCACTTCCGGAACGTTCGAAAATTCATAAAAAAATAAATTACCTGTATTTTTCTAAAAACTTTATGTACTTTTGCGAGGAATCGAGAGATCTACCTTTTGGTGGGACTTTTTGGGGAGAAAGGGATCGTTCTTTCAAAAGTTATTAGAGGAAAATGAGCTTTTCCGGGAAAAATTTTTCCCGTTTTCCCGAATAAAAAAATAATTTACTGTCGGATTTTTACGAACGACCACTCATAATCTGCGGAATCGAAAGGGCTTTCATTTTCTTCAAAGAGCTTCTGAATAAGTTAATAAACACGAGAGTTATTCCAAATAAAGTGTTTCCAAAGTGGGGACTTTGACAAAATTTCGCCTCCTTCGTACGCATTTTGGATCGTCTATAATTAAAGAACGGAAAGGGCCAGACTCGAACCCTTTGCAGATTCTGAAAGGTCTCGTCGAGTAGATCACGAAAATATATTCGTTTGGGCCCCTCCTCCAGGGGGGCCCGCGGCCGGGGGGCCAAAAACTAGGTTTTTCCCGAATAAAAAAAGAACGGCTCGACGGATTTTCAAAAAGTAGGACTCTCCGGGTGCGGAACGACAAGATCTTTCTTTTTCTTTAGAGTTTTCGAAAATCGGTCCATTAGAACGAAAGTTATCGAGAAAAAATATGATTCCGAAGGCCGCACTTCCGGAACGTTCGAAAATTCATAAAAAAATAAATTACCGGTCAATTTTTAAAAACTATACGTACTTTTGCGAGGAATCGAGAGATCTCCCTTTTCGGTGGGACTTTTTGGGAGGAACAGTGTGTTTTTTCAAAAGTTATTCGAGAAAAATGAGCTTTTCCGGGAAAAATTTTTCCCGTTTTCCCAGATAAAAAAATAATTTACGGTCGGATTTTTACGAATGACCACTCGTAATGTGCGGAATCGAAAGGGCTTTCATTTTCTTTAAAGAGTTTCTAAATAAGTTAATAAACACGGGGAGTTATTCCAAATAAAGTGTTTCAAAGTGGGGACTTTGAAAAAATTTTTCGCCTCCCTCGTACGCATTTTGGATCGTCCATAATTAAAGAACGGAAAGGGCCACGCTCTAAAACTTTGCAGATTCTGGAAGGTCTCGTCGAGTAGATCAAGAAAATATATTCGTTTGGGCCCCTCCTCCAGGGGGGCCCGCGGCCCGGGGGGGGGCCAAAAACTAGGTGTTTCCCGAATAAAAAAAGAACGGCTCGACGGATTTTCAAGAAATACGACTCGTTACGTGCGGAAAAAGAAGACCTTTCCGGTTTTTAAAAGATTTCGTAAATAGGTGCAGGGGAACGAAAGTTATTCCGAAAAGAGTGTTTCGTTACACGAACGGTCGCGCCCGGTCCAGGAGACCCCACCACAGTAACTCTCGTGTTTACGGGAGTTTCCGCACCAAAACGATACCGCGGATACGTCCCGTAGAGTGGAGACACCCGTAGGAGTTTCGAAGCCCTGGCCGAAAGGGCCGCTGGGCCCCTTCAATCTGTTTTCCCCCCGATTTTGGGGCCTCCGACTCACTCTCTATGGAAACCACCCTCACACAAAGCACATATTCGGAAAGGTCTCGTCGAGTACTTTCGAAATATATATTCGTTCGGGAGCCCCTCTTCGATGGGGGCCCCACGGCCGAGGGGGGCCCAAAAACTAGGTTTTTCCCGAATAAAAAAAGAACGCCTCGACGGATTTTCAAAAGAGAGGACTCTTCGGGTGCGGAACGACGAGATCTTTCTTTTTCTTCAGAGTTTTCGAAAATCGGTGCACCGGAACGAAAGTTATCGAGAAAACATGTGTTTCGGAAGGCCGCACTTCCGGAACGTTCGAAAATTCATAAAAAAATAAATTACCGGTCTATTTTTAAAACCTATATGTACTTTTGCGAGGAATCGAGAGATCTACCTTTTGGTGGGACATTTTGGAGAAAGGGATCGTTCTTTCAAAAGTTATTAGAGGAAAATGAGCTTTTCCGGGAAAAAATTTTTCCCGTTTTCCCGAATAAAAAAATAATTTACGGTCGGATTTTTATAAATGACAACTCATAACGTGCGTAATCGAAAGGGCTTTCATTTTCTTCAAAGAGTTTCTAAATAAGTTAATATAAAAGGGAGTTATTCCAAATAAAGTGTTTCCAAAGTGGGGACTTTGACAAAATTTCGCCTCCTTCGTACGCATTTTGGATCGTCGATAATCAAAGAACGGAAAGGGCCAGACTCGAACCCTTTGCAGATTCTGAAAGGTCTCGTCGAGTAGATCACGAAAATATATTGTTTGGGCCCCTCCTCCAGGGGCCCGCGGCCCGTGGGGGGGGCCAAAAACTAGGTTTTTTCCCGAATAAAAAAAGAACGGCTCGACGGATTTTCCAGAAATATGACTCTTTACGTGCGGAACGACGAGATCTTTCTTTTCTTTAGAGTTTTCGAAAATCGCACCGGAACGAAAGTTATGGAGAAAACATGTGTTTCGGTAGGCGCACTTCCGGGAAAGTTCGAAAATTCATAAAAAATAAATTACCGTTATTTTTCTAAAAAGTTATGTACTTTTGCGAGGAATCGAGATCTACCTTTTGGTGGACATTTTGGAGAAAGGGATCGTTCTTTCAAAAGTTATTAGAGGAGAATGAGGGTTTTCCGGGAAAAAAATTTTTCCCGTTTTCCGAATAAAAAATAATTTACGGTCGGATTTTTATAAATGACAACTCATAACGTGCGTAATCGAAAGGGCTTTCATTTTCTTCAAAGAGTTTCTAAATAAGTTAATATAAAAGGGAGTTATTCCAAATAAAGTGTTTCCAAAGTGGGGACTTTGACAAAATTTCGCCTCCTTTTGACGGCATTTTGGATCGTCGATAATGAAAGAACGGAAAGGGCCACGCTCTAAAACTTTACAGATTCGGAAAGGTCTCGTCGAGTAGATCACGAAAATATATTCGTTTGGGCCCCTCCTCCAGGGGGGCCCGCGGCCGGTGGGGGGGGGTTCCCCATCCCGGCGGAGTGCGACGGTCGACTCCCGCCCACCTCGGGCCGACGCCTCTCGGTCCAATCTCTCCGCCGGTCCAATACAATGCTCGGTCGAGTCCAACTCCCATCGACCAAGTCCATCCCGTCGGTCCACACCCGACTCGCTCCAATCCTCCTCGGTCCCTCGGCCTCGACCCCCGGACCGTCCCTCCCGGTCCGCCGGCCTCGTCCCGGACCGTCGCTCCTCGGTCCGGACCTCGCACTCCCCATGCCGTCGAAGTCCGACGGACGACTCCCGCCCGCCTCGGGCCGAGACCTCTCGGTCCAATCTCTCCGTCGGTCCAATACAATGCTCGGTCGAGTCCAACTCATCGACCAAGTCCGAGCCGGACCGTCCCTCCTCGGTCCCATCGGCCTCGTCCCGACCGTCGCTCGGTCCGCTCGGCCTCGTCCCGGAATTAAAGAACGGAAAGGGCCACGCTCTAAACCTTTACAGATTCGGAAAGGTCTCGTCGAGTAGATCACGAAAATATATTCGTTCGGGCCCCCCCTCCAGGGGGGACCGCGGCCAAGGGGGCCAAAACTAGGTTTTCCCGAATAAAAAAAGAACGGCTCGACGGATTTTCAAAAAGTAGGACTCTCCGGGTGCGGAACGACGAGATCTTTCTTTTCTTTAAAAGTTTTTGTCGATCGGTCCATTAGAACGAAAGTTATTCAAAAAACAAGAATTCTCAAGGTCAAACTCCCGGAACCTTCAAAAATTCGTAAAAAAAAAACTTACCTGTATTTTTCTAAAAACTTTACGTACTTTTGCGAGGAATCGAGAGATCTACCTTTCGGTGGGACATTTTGGAGGAACAGTGTGTTCTTTGAAAAGTTATTAGAGAAAAATGAGCTTTTCCGGGAAAAAAATTTTCCCGTTTTCCCAGATAAAAAAATAATTTACGGTCGGATTTTTACGAATGACCACTCGTAATGTGCGGAATCGAAAGGGCTTTCATTTTCTTTAAAGAGTTTCTAAATAAGTTAATAAACACGAGAGTTATTCCAAATAAAGTGTTTCCAAAGTGGGGACTTTGACAAAATTTCGCCTCCTTCGTACGCATTTTGGATCGTCTATAATCAAAGAACGGAAAGGGCCAGACTCGAACCCTTTGCAGATTCTGAAAGGTCTCGTCGAGTAGATCACGAAAATATATTCGTTTGGGCCCCTCCTCCAGGGGCCCTGCGGCCCGGGGCCAAAACTAGGTTTTTCCCGAATAAAAAAAGAACGGCTCGACGGATGTTCCAGAAATATGACTCTTTACGTGCGGAACGACGAGATCTTTTTTTTAGAGTTTTCGATAATCGGTGCCCCGGAACGAAAGTTATCGAAAAAAACATGTTTTTCCGGTAGGCCGCATTTCCCGGGAACGTTCAAAAATTCCAATAAAAAATAAATTCCCTTTTTTTTCAAAAAACTATATGTACTTTTGCGAGGAATCGAAAATCTCCCTTTTCGGGGGGACATTTTGGAGGAAAAAGTGTGTTTTTTTTAAAAAGTTATTCGAAAAAATGGGGTTTTTCCCGGGGGAAAAAATTTTTTCCCTTTTTCCCCCAGAAAAAAAAATAATTTACGGTCGGATTTTTACGAATGACCCTCGTAATGTGCGAAATCAAAAAGGGGCTTTCATTTTTTTTTAAAAGAGTTTCTAAATAAGTTAAAAAAACCGAGATTTTATTCCAAATAAAGTGTTTCCAAAGTGGGGACTTTGACAAAATTTCCCCCCTTTTTTTGAAATTTTGGATCGTCCAAAATTAAAAGAACAAAGGGCCAGCTCAAAAAACTTTACAGATTCGGAAAGGTCTCGTCGGAAGATCACGAAAATATATTCGTTCGGTCCCCTTTTCTCTAAGGGGGCCCCCCGAAAGGCCCTTTTTCGGGGGCCCCCGTTTTTTAGGGAGTTTCCGCACGAAACTCATATCGCGGATACGACCGGTCGGGGTGGCGACGACTGTTGGATTTTCCCAAGTCCTGGGCAAAAGGGGGGGCCCCGCTACCCCCTTTCCCCCAATCTTTTTTCCTTCGTTTTTGGGGGTCCCTTCATTCACTCGCTAGGGGGGCCCCCCTCAAAAAAAGAAATATTGGGAAAAGGCCCCCGTCAGTATTTTGGGAATTATATTCGTTTGGCCCCCCCCCAGGGGCCCGCGGAAAAGGGGGCCCAAAACTGGGTTTTCCCGAATAAAAAGAACGGCTCGACGGTTTTTTCAAAAAAGGACTCTTCGGGTGCGGAACGACGAGATCTTTTTTTCTTTAGATTTTTTCGTAAATCGGTCCATTAGAACGAAAGTTTTTTGAAAAAAAAATATGTTTCCCGAAGGCCGAAATTTTCCCGGAACGTTCGAAAATTCAAAAAAAAATAAATTACCGGTAAATTTTTTAAAAACTATACGTATTTTTGGGGGGTTTTGGACCCCCACCTTTCGGTGGGAATTTTGGGGGAACGGTGTGTTTTTTTAAAAAAGTTATTCGAAAAAATGAGTTTTTCCCGGGAAAAAAATTTTTCCCTTTTCCCCGAAAAAAAAAAATAATTTACGGTCGGATTTTTCCAAATGACCACTGTAATGTGCGGAATCGAAAGGGCTTTTTTTTTCTTCAAAGAGTTTCTAAATAAGTTAAAAAAACACGGGGTTATTCCAAATAAAGTGTTTCCAAAGGGGGGACTTTGAAAAAATTTCGCCCCCCTCTTCGCTTTTTGGGATCGTCCAAAATTTAAAAGAACGGGGCCACCCCTCAAAAAACTTTACAGATTCGGAATGGTCTCGTCGAGTAGACCCACGAAAATATTTGTTGGGGCCCCCTCCCCCGGGGGGCCCCCCGGCCGGGGGGGCCCAAAAACTGGGGTTTTTCCCGAAAAAAAAAGAACGGCTCGACGGTTTTTCGAAAACAGGACTCGTCGGGGCGGAAGGGACGAGATTTTTTCTTTTTTTTTTAGAGTTTCAAAATCGGTTGGGGAAACAAAAGGTTATCGAAAAAAAATATGTTTCCCGAAGACCGCATTTCCCGGAACGTTCAAAAAATTCATAAAAAAAAAAAATTGGTCTTTTTTTAAAAAGTCGTGTCCCTTTTTGCGAGGAATCGAGAGATCTCCCTTTTCGGTGGGACTTTTTTGGAGGAACGGTGTTTTTTTCAAAAGTTATTAAAAAGAAAAATGGGGCTTTCCAAAAAAAAATTTTTCCCTTTTTTTCCCGGGAAAAAAATAACTTAGGTGGGTTTTTTATAAATGACCACTAAAACGTGGTAATCAAAAGGGCTTTCTTTTTTCTTCAAAGAGTTTCTAAATAACTTAATAAAAAAGGGAGTTATTCCAAATAAAGTTTTTAAAAAAGGGGGGACTTTGACAAAATTTCGCCTCCCTTCGTACGCATTCCGGAACCTTTGAAAATTCAAAAAAAAAAATTACCGGTCTTTTTTTAAAAACCTTTAGGGTACTTTTGCGAGGAATCGAAGTCTACCTTCGGGTGTTACACTTCGGAGAAAAGAGCCCGTTCTTTCGGGAACGATTCGAAGAAAAGTTTTTGGGGGAAAAAAAAAAAAATTTCCCGTCCGTTTTTTTTAGAAACGTTTTAAAAAAAGAGAGCCGTCCCCCGTCGAGGCAAAGCCCCGGTTTTCCTGGGAATCGTCCGATTTTCGTCCTTTTCCGTCGGGGGAATTTTTTTTAAAGGGGAGATTGGGCTAGAAGGAACAAAAAAAAGGGGTTTTTTTAAAAAGCCCGGGAAACCTAAAACCTCCGAAATGCGAAATTCGGGTGGAACGACGGAAGTACGTCACCCGATACCTGTACACCGTCGTTTCCCCCCCTTCCGCCCATCCGTCCCGTTTGGCAACGACTAAAAGGGAAACCCCCCGGGGCCCGGGACCTTTTCGAGATACAGGAAAAAGGGGAATCCTGATCGACGACTCACCGGGAAAAAATCGTTGTTTTCCAAAATAAGTCGGGCCGGGGGCCACCCAAATTGAAAACTTTACTTTTTGGGAAAAGGTTCGCCCGGGGGATTCCAAAAAACATCGAAATTTGCCGGGCCCCGGGGGAGGCCCCGGGGGCAAACCCCAGTTTCGAAAAAACCGCGCGTCCCCCGCGAACCGCCGAGACGATCCGCGAGAGAACGTTATTGGGAAAAGGTCTCGGAGAAAGTCACAAAAACGAAATATTTTCGGGCCCCGTCTCGGGGGGGGGGAACGAAGGGGCCCCCCTTTCGCGGGGGAACCCTCGAAAACTCCGTTTTTGAAGGTTTCCGCACGAAAACGTTTACCGGGGGGGGCCCGTCGCGTCGAACACCCGCTCGGTTCGCTAAGGTCTCGGTCAAAAGGGGGGCCCTGCGGCCCCCCGAATTTTTTTTTTTATCTTTCGGGGCCCCCCGACTCGCCCCGCTAGGGGGCCCACCCTCACGCAAAGCACATATTCGGAAAGGTCTCGTCAGTATTTTCCCGGAATATATTTTATTCGGGGGCCCCTTCGAGGGGGGCCCGCTTGGGGGCCAAACCCCGGGTTTTTTCCCGAATAAAAAAAAAAAACGGCTCGACGGAAAAAAGGAAGGACTTTTTCGGGTCCCGGAACGACGAGATCTTTTTTTTCTTTGGGATTTTCAAAATTTGGGTCCTTGGAACAAAATTTATCGAGAAAAATATGATTCCGAAGGCCGCATTTCCCAAACGTTCGAAAATTAAAAAAAAATAAGTTACCTATTTTTTTTCAAAAAAGTCATGCATTTTTGCGAGGAATCGAGAGATCTCCCTTTTTGGTGGGAATTTTGGAAAAAGGGGATCGTTTTTTAAAAAAGTTATTAGAGGAAAATGGGGTTTTTTGGGGAAAAAAAATTTTTCCGTTTTCCCGAATAAAAAAATAATTTACGGTGGGTTTTTTTACGAATGACCACTCGTAACGTGGGGAAAATCGGGGCTTTCATTTTTTTCAAAAGAGTTTCTAAATAAGAAAAACACAGAAGTTTTTCCCAAATAAAGTTTTTAAAAAAAGGGGGGGGATTTTGACAAAATTTCGCCTCTTTCGTACGCTTTTTGGGATCGTCTATAAATTAAAGAAGGGAAAAGGGGCCGGGCCCTCGAACCCTTTGCAGATTCTGAAAGGTCTCGTCGAGTAGATCACAAAAAATATATTCTTTTTGGGCCCCCTCCCCCAGGGGCCCGGCTGGGGGGGCCCAAAACTGGGTTTTTTCCCGAAAAAAAAGAACGGCTCGGGATTTTCAAAGTGGGACTCTCCGGGTGGGAAAACAAGGAGATCTTTTTTTTTTCTTTAAATTTTTTGTCGATCGGTCCATTAGAACGAAAGTTATTCAAAAAAAAATTCTCAAGGTCAAACCCCCGGGAACCTTAAAAAAATTCGAAAAAAAAAAATTTTACCTGTTTTTTTTCAAAAAAATTTTTGGTACTTTTTGCGAGGAATCGAGAGATCTCCCTTTTCGGGGGGAACTTTTTGGAGGAACAGTGTGTTCTTTGAAAAGTTATTAAGAAAAATGAGTTTTTCCCGGGAAAAAATTTTTTCCCCGTTTTCCCGAATAAAAAAAAATTTTACTGTCGGTTTTTTACGAACGACCACTCATAATTTTGCGGAATCGAAAGGGCTTTTTTTTCTTAAAAAGAGTTTCTAAATAAGTTAATAAACACAGAAGTTATTCCAAATAAAGTTTTTTTCCAAAGTGGGGACTTTGAAAAATTTCGCCTCCTTCGTACGCATTTTTGGATCGTCTAAAATTTAAAAGAACGGAAAGGGCCAGCCCGGGAACCTTTTGGAGATTCTGAAAGGTCTCGTCGAGTAGATCACGAAAATATATTCTTTTGGGCCCCCTTCCTCCGGGGGGCCGGGGCCCCGGGGGGCCAAAAACCCAGGTTTTCCCAAAAAAAAAGAACGGCTCGACGGTTTTCAAAAGTAGGACTCCCCCGGGTGCGGAACGACGAGATCTTTTTTTTTTCTTTAAAGTTTTGTCGATCGGCCCAAATCGGAACGAAAGCAAAAAAAAATTTTCGGTCAAACCCCCCGGAACCTTCAAAAATTCGAAAAAAATTTTACCTGTATTTTTCAAAAAACTTTATGTATTTTTGCGAGGAATCGAAAATTTTCCCTTTTTCGGTGGGACTTTTTGGAGGAACAGTGTGTTTTTTAAAAAGTTATTAGAAAAAGGTTTTTTCCGGGGAAAAATTTTTCCCTTTTTCCCCGAAAAAAAAAATAATTTACGGTCGGTTTTTTACAAAACGACCACTCGTAACGTGCGGAATCGAAAGGGCTTTCATTTTCTTAAAAGGGGTTTCTAAATAAGTTAATAAACACAGAAGTTTTTCCCAAAAAAAAGGTTTTTTAAAAATTGGGGATTTTTGACAAAATTTCGCCCCCTTCGTACGCTTTCCCGGAACCTTTGAAAATTCAAAAAAATAAATTACCGGTCTTTTTTAAAAACTTTACGTACTTTTGCGAGGAATCGAGAGATCTACCTTCGGGTGTTACACTGGGGAAAAGGGGCCCGTTATTTCACGAGCGATTCGAAGAAAAAGTGTTTTGGGGGAAAAAAAGGGAAAAAATTTCGTCCGTTTTTTTAGAAACGTTTTAAAAAAAAGAGAGCCGTCGTCGTCGGGGGAGCCCTTTTTTTTTTTCGGAATCGTCCGATTTTCGTCCGTTTCCGCCCCGGGGGAAATTTTTTAAAAGGGAGATTCGGCGAAAGGAACAAAAAAAAAAAAACCGGGTATTTTTTTAAAAGTCCGGAAACCAAAAAACCCCGGAAAATGCGAAACCGGTCGGAGACACGGAAGTGACGCCATTGATCCCCACACCGTCGCTTCATCTTCCGCTCCATCCGTCCCGTTTGGCAACCCCTACAAGTACCCCCCGCCCGGGACCATTTCGAGATACAGGAAAAAGGGGAACCCCCTGATCGACCACCACCGGGAAAAATCGTTGTTTTCCGGTCGGGAACCGGGGGCCATCCGCAAAAACTTTACATTTTGGGAAAAGGTCTCGTCGGGGGGATTCCAAAAAAGATCGAAATTTCCCCGGACCCGGGGGGCCCCCCGGGAAAAAAGCGGTTTCGCGAAACCGGGGCCCCGCCGCGAACCGCCAAAGACGATCCGAGAGGGAGCGTATTGGGGGAAAGGCCCGTCGGCACGTCACAAAAAACGTACTTTTGGGGCCCCCGTCTCAAAGGGGGGCCCCCGGGAAGGGAAACCCCTTCGGCAAAAACCCCTCGTAACTCCGTCTTTTTGGGAAGGGTTCCGAAACAAAAACGATCCCGGGGGGCGCGGCCCGTCGGGGTCGAGACACCCGCTGGGTTTCCCTTCAAATTCGGTCAAAAGGGGGGCCCTGCGGGGGCCCCTCGAACTTTTTTTTCTTGGGGCCCCCCGACTGCTCGCTACGGGCCCACCCTCACGCAAGCAAAACCAAAAGGGTTCCGTGGGAGTACTTTGGGAATATACAATTCGGGGGGGGGCCCCCCCGGTAAATTTGCGGCCCGGGGGGGCCCAAACACTGGGTTTTTCCCCGAAAAAAAAGAACGGCTCGACGGTTTTCAAAAGAGAGGACTCCCCGGGGTGCGGAACGACGAATTTTTTTTTCTTAAAAGTTTTCGTCGATCGGTCCGTCGGAACGAAAGTTATTAAAAAACACGAATTCTAAAGGTAAAACTCCGGAACCTTCAAAAATTCAAAAAAATAATTTTACCTGTATTTTTTCAAAAAACCTTTACGACTTTTGCGAGGAATCGAGAGATCTACCTTTCGGTGGGACATTTTCGAGGAGCGGTGCGTTCTTTCGAAAGTTATTCGAAAAAAATGTTTTTTTGGGGGGAAAAATTTTTTTTTCCCTTTTTTTCCCGAAAAAAAAAATAACTTACGGTGGGATTTTCACAAATGACAACTCGAAAATTTGCGCATTCGATAGGGCTTTCTTTTTCTTTAAAGAGTTTCTAAATAAGAATATCGACCCGAGTTATTCCAAATAAAGTGTTTCCAAAGGGGGGATTTTTGACAAAATTTCGCCTCTTTCGCACGTTTTGGGACCGTCCAAAAAAAAACGGGGGCCACCCCCCAAAACCGGGACCGGAAAACCGCCGAGTAGATCACAAAAATATTTTCGTTGGGCCCCCTTTTCCCCCGGGGGGCCCGGGGCCAAAAAGGGCCCCCCCAAAAACCCAGGTTTTTCCCCCGAAAAAAAAAGAACGGCTCGACGGATTTTCGAAAAAGAAGACTTTCGGGTGGGGAACGACGAGATCTTTTCTTTTCTGTAAAGTTTTCGTCGATCGGTTATGAAACGAAAGTTATTCAAAAACACGAATTCTAAAGGTCAAACCCCGGGAACCCCGAAAATTGTAAAAAATAACTTACCTGTATTTTTTTTAAAAACTTTTACGTATTTTTTGGAGAATCGGGAGATCTCCCTTTTTATTCGGGACATTTTCGAGGAACGGCGTGTTTTT
Source organism: Trichonephila inaurata madagascariensis (assembly GCA_019973955.1). Classification (NCBI taxonomy): domain Eukaryota; kingdom Metazoa; phylum Arthropoda; class Arachnida; order Araneae; family Nephilidae; genus Trichonephila; species Trichonephila inaurata. The sequence goes on along the minus strand of BMAV01003273.1, from coordinate 19,821 downwards.
TAAAAAGTTATGAGAAAAAAAGGAGTTTTTTCCGGGAAAAGATTTTTTAATTTTTTCCTTTTATAAAAAATAAAATTGTCGACGGTTTTTACAAGTAGCCCTCATAACGTGGCATTTTTTTGGAGCTTTTTTTTTCTTAAAAGATTTTCTGAAAAAAGGAATAAACAAAAAAAGTTATTAAAATTTTAAAATTTTAATTTTTTGCCGAAATTTAAAAAAATTCAAAAAAAAAAAAAAATTACCTGTATTTTTTTTAAAAAGTCACCCCCATTTTGCGAGGAATCGAGAGATCTCCCTTTTCGGGGGGGACTTTTTGGAGGAACAGTGTTTCTTTAAAAAAGTTATTCAAAAAAATGAGTTTTTCGGGAAAAAAATCGGTTTTCCCGAAAAAAAAATAATTTACGGCCCGGATTTTTTTAAATGACCACTGTAATGTGCCCCCGGGGGGTTTTTTTTCTTAAAAATTTACTAAATAAGTTAATAAACACAGAAGTTTTTTCCCAAAAAAGGTTTAATTTTTGGGGACTTTGAAAAACCCCCCCCCCGGGTTCGGGATATCAAAAAAGTGGTGGAAAGCGACGTTGCCCAGTCGACACTCAAAAACGGGCCACTTTTTTGGGGGTGGGAGGGACACAAAAAAAAATACCCCGACTCGCCTCGGCCCGGGGCACCCTTTCCATTTGGGGAGGCTGGGGATCAAAGGGGGGGGCGACAGCAGCCCCCCTTCCCTACGGATTCCTTTTTTTCGTCCCATAACCCGGACGGAGAGTATATTCAAAATATTAAGTTACATATTAAAAAAGGGCCCCTTTTCCGGGGAAATTTTTAAGAATATATTTTTTTGAAGGACCGTTTCGAACGGGACGAGAAAATCGAAAAAAACCAAAAGGTTAAGATTTCGGCTTAAAAAAAGAACCGCTGGGAGGAATATTAATAAAAAATAATCAAAACGTGCCCCCCGGGGCGGGCTTTTTTTTAAAAAAAATTGTTATTTTTAAGTCGATTGACAAAAAAGTTACGGTAGGATAAAGTTCCGTAAAAAGATACACGCCCAACCTGGCGGAGGAGAGCTACGAGTGAGATGTGTCCGACAAAACCCACAGCGCCCCAACCCCCCGCCCCGATTCTCTCAAGTAGATATCCCCGCGTAGGTCTCGGCGTGCTCTTTCTTCCGAGTCCCCGTTCGCGATCCTGTGTTTTCCGGGAGAAACGCGATTAAGAGAAAACTCGAAAACGACATATTTACTAATAAAAAGAACCGCTCGGGAGGATCATTAAAAAAAAAAATATACTAAAGGTCCCCCCGAGATGGGTTTTTAAAAAAAAAAATTGTTTTTTTAAGCCCCGCGGAGAAAAAAGTTATAGTGTGATAAATTTCTGTAAAAAGACTACCCTGACCCCCTGCGGTGGCGAGTTCTTCCTAAAAAATTTTAAAAATTTCCACCGCGCCAATTTTACGGGCGATTCTCCCCAAAAAGGGTTTATCCCCTGATAGGTCTCGGCGTGCTTTTTTTCAGTCCTCATTTTTTGGACATTGTAAAAAAAGGGGGCCACGTTGGGGCCCCCCTTTCTAGGAAAAAAATCTTTTTTTTTAAACGCTTTGCTTTTATGGAAAAAATTAAAAATATACCTCGTTCGAAAGGTCCCCGAGAGTCCCTTTCGGCCCATTAAGTCCCCTTCGTTTTAAAAAAAAAGCGATTTTCGAAAAATTTTTTTTTCCTTTTTTTTTAAAAATTCATTATTCCCATTTATTTCATAGATAGAATCGAACGAAATACCTCATCGGAAAGGTCTTTCCGAGTACTTTCGGAATATGTTCGTTCCGAGAACTTGTCTTTTACGAGCCAAAAAAAAATCAAAGAAAACGCGAAAACAACAATTCTATTGATAAAAAAAGAACCGCTCGGAGGATTATTAAATAAAAATATACAAAACGTGCGCCCCGAGATGGGCTTTTTTTAAAAAAAAAAATTGTATTTTTTAACCCCGTAAAAAAAAAGTTCGGTGGGATAAATTTCCCGGGAAGAGGGGACTCCCCCCGACCCCCAAGGGGTTTGGCTTTTTTCTTGGCAGAAAACTTTAAAATACCCCCCTCAAAAATTTTACCGAGCGATTTTCTCGAAACGGATATCCCCGCGTAGGTCCCCGGGTTTCTTTTTGGGGAGTCCTCATTCTGGGACATTGTAAAAAGGGGGGCCAAATGGGGCCCTTTCCACGTAATCATTTTTTTAAAAATCTTAAATCACTATTTTTTGGGAGTTTAAACCCAAAAAAAATCCTCTTTCCCGAAACCCTTTCTCGGTACTTGAAGAATATATTTTTTCCCCGATTTTGTTTTTTCGGGAGGAAAAAAATCAGAAAAACTCGAAAATTACATTTCCGTCCATAAAAAGAACCGCCCGGAGGAATTTTTAAATAAAATACCCAAAACGTGCCCCCGGGGCGAGGGGCCCCTTTTTAAAAAAGGCTTCGACCCGTGGGGGAAAAATTACGGCGGCAAAAATTTCCCCGTGAAAAAGAACCCTCACGCCTGGGGGTTGGGAAGCTCTCCGGGTACACATAGAATTCGTTTGATCGAACAGTAAATCTTATAAAATTTTTTAAATTTCGCGTATAAAAAAACCAAAAAAACTTACATTTTAAATTAAAAGTGAAAGGGAGGGTCCGTGCCACCGCGAGTCCCGGGCCCGAAAAAAAAGATACCCTCCCGGGAAAGACCGTTCGGGCCACACCGGAAATACACCGGAACGAGAAAATAAAAAAAAAAGGGGCAGTGTACAGCCATGACTCGCCGACGGTATTGGCCGTACACCCCCAATTCAAACCCCTTTGATCCCCACCTCTCCCGTCAAAGTCCCGTACGGCCCCTACCCGACCGGTTCCCGTCGTCCGACGGCAGCCTCCACCCCGACCGAATCCCAAAATCAGTACACCGGAACGAGAAAATAAAAAAAAGGGGAGAAAAGCCAATACCGCCGACAGTATTTGGGTATATACTGCCCCCCGGCTTGCACATCCCAAACCCTTTGATCCGGACGGTCCCCCCCATCCAGTGAAAGTACAACGGTCGCCTCCCCTCCAACCCCGTACCCGACAAAGGGTTCCCCCCCGTCCGACGGCAGCCTCCACCCCACCGAATCTATAAGTCAGTACACCGGAACGGGAAAAAAAAATAAAAAAGGGGAGTATACAGCCCACCGCCGACAGTATTGGCTATATACTGCCCCCAATTCACATCGATCCCGGGCGGTCCCCTCCTCATGCAGTGAAAGGCCCAAAGGTCGCCTCCCCTCCCAAACCCCCCCGACAGGTTCCCCCCGTCCGACGGCAGCCTCCACTGCCTACCGAATCTATAAGTCAGTACACCGGAACGAGAAAATAAAATAAAAAAAGGGGAGTATACACCCAAAACTCGCCCCACGGTATTGGCTATATATCCCCCCGGCCCCACATCCCGGACCTTCGATCCGGACGGTCCACTCCTCATCCAGTGAAAGTACGACGGTCGCCACCCGTCCAACTCGTACCCGACAGGTTCCCCTCGTCCGACGGCAGCCTCCACTGCCTACCGAATCCCATAAGTCGTACACCGGAACGGAAAAAAAAAATAAAAAGGGGGTATACAGCCAATTCCCCCGACGAGTTTTTGGCCCTATACCCCCCCCCACAATCTCGATCCGGGCGGTCCACCCCCATCCAGTGAAAAATACAACGGGCGCCCCCCCGTCCAACCCCCGGCCCGACAGGTTCCCTTTGTCCGACGGGGGCCTCCACTGCCTACCGAATCTATAAGTCAAAATACACCGGAACGAAAAAATCAAAAAGGGAGTAACAGGGCCCAAAACTCGCCGGAAAATTTGGGTAATATACCCCCCCAGACTTACATCCCCGGGCCTTCGATCCGGACGGTCCCTCCTCATCCAGTGGGAAAATACGACGGTCGCCACCCGTCCAACTCGTACCCGACAGGTTCCCCTCGTCCGACGGCAGCCTCCACTGCCTACCGAATCTATAAGTCAGTACACCGGAACGAGAAAAGAAAAAGCAGTCGAACTCGCCGACGAGTCTCGACTTACCCATCCCGTCAAAGTACGACGGTCGACTCCCGTCCGACTCGCACCCGACGGGTTCCCCTCGTCCGACGGCACCCTCCACTCACCACCGAATCTATCCGGGAAGGTACCGGGCGAGAAAAAAAAATTTCACAGCCAATACTGCCGGCGCCAAACTGCCCGGGGGATTATATCCCCCCATCCCGGGCCCAAATCCCGTCAAAGTCCCCCGGGCGCCCCTTTCCCAAAAACCCCCCGCAGCCTCTGGGTCCGATCCTCCCGAGTTCCAATCTTCCCGTCGATCCCAAATTTCCCAAATCTATTTCCCCCCAAAATCTCGTAAAATCCCCCGGGCCCCGGTTCCAATTTTGTCGGTCCCAATTTTTTCCGTCAAAGCCACCACGGTTCCCTCCCGTCCAACTCGTACCGCAGCCTCTCGGTCCACCGTCGTCTTCTTTTAATTTCCCCGGCGTCTTCGTAGGAAACCCTTCTCATCTCGGGTCCCCATTCCGCCCAAAATCGCCCCCGTCCCAAATCGTACCGCCGTCTCTCGGTCCAATCTTCCCGTCGATCCATTCTTCTCGTCGGTCCAGTTCCAATTCTCCAAGTCCTCCAAGTCGGTCCATTTTCGGGGGGTTCCCGGTCCCACGGTCTCGGTTTCCCAACCCGTCGGTCCAACCCCCCAGTCCCCCCCGGTTCCCCCCCCGTATCAAGGCCCAAGGTCCCGGGAAATTCCCGTCGGTCCAATCTTCTCGTCGGTCCAATTCTCCAAGTCCTCTCGGTCCACTTCTCCCAAGTCAAACTCGCTCTCTTCCAAGCCACCTCTCGGTCCACTTCTTATCCCCAAGTCGCCCCTCTTCTCGTATCAAGGTCCCAGGGTCCAATTCCCGTCGATCCAATTCTCCATCGCTCTCTTCCAAAGTCCCCTCCCCCTCCCAACCCCGTACCGCTGTTTTCCCCCGGTCCCAACCTTTCCCCTCGATCCAAAAACTTTTCGTCGGTCCAACCCCCAAATTCCCCAAAGGGGGGTCCACTTTCCACCCAAGGTCCCAACCCCGTCGGTCCAACCCCAAATCGCCCCCAAGTCCCCTCGTCCCGGACCGAGCTCCTCGGGTCCGGACCTCGCACTCCCCCATGCCGTCCCGGGTGCGACGGTCGACCGCCCCCCTCGGGCCGACCCCCTCTCGGGGCCGATCTTTTCCCTGGTCCAATACAATCCTCGGTCGAGGGCCCAACCCCCCCGACCAAGTCCCCCCGTCGGTCCAACTCCGACTCGCTCCAATCCTCCTCGGTCCAAAATTTTCCCACTCGCTCCAATCCCCCGGTCCGCCCGGCCTCGTCCCGGACCGTCGTTTCCCCGGTCCGGACCTCGGGACTCCCCATGCCGTCCCGGGGTCCGACGGGGAACTCCCACCCGCCTCCCGGGGCCCACACCTCGGTCCCAATTTTCCGTCGGTCCAATACAATGCTCGGTCGAGTCCCAACCCTGGGATCGTCCCAAATCCGGGCCGGGCCGTCCCCCCTCGGGCCGCTCGTCCGGGCCGTCGCCCCGGTCCCCTGGCCTCGTCCGGGCCGTCGCTCCTCGGGCCCCCCGGGCCCCTCGCCTCCGGGCCGGACCTCGCACTCCCCCTCCCGGCGGAGCGCGGCGGTTGAAAATCCCCCGCCTCGGACCGTCCTCCTCGGTTTTATCTTTCCGTCGGGCGAGTCCGCCCTTTCCCCGACCCTTTTTGGGCCCCCGGCCCCAACCTCCGCGGGACCCTTTTTCCCCCGGTCGGGCACCTCAAAAACCAGCGGACCGACCGCCGGAACATCGGTCCGCCGTTTTCAAAACCCCCGGGGGACCGGCGGGGCCGGCCGGGGTCTTTCCCGGGCGGAGGTGAGTCTCCCCCCAGATCGCACCGTGGTGGGTGCTCTGCTACTTACGACACCCCCCTCCAGATGGGGAAATCGTCCGAAAACGACTCTGCGCCAACACCTCCCCCCGCCCGGGGCGGGGTCTTCCCGGCAGGGGCCCCAGTCTTGTGGGGGCCCCCCTTTAAGTCTCCCGGGCTAGAATGGGTTCCGTCGGACCCGGGGGTCCTCCCCCTTTTCTGTAGGGGAAGAAAAACCCCCAAAACGGACCCTATCGAAAACCGTTCGAAGCGAGGGGGGACTAAAGAGTATCCTCCCCCATCACCGGGGGGGTTTTCCCCGGGAAAAGGCGTTTTTAGCCGTTCCCCCCCGCAGGATGGTAGCTTGGACCGGCGGGACCCCCAAAAACAGGGACCAAATGTCCCAACCTACGGTTCCTCTCGTACTGGGCAAGTTTGACCTGGGGACACCCCTCTTCATGAGGGTAAAAAAAACCTGTCTCACGACGGTTTTAAACCCCGCTCACGTTCCCGTTAATTTTGGGGGAACAATCCAACGCTTTTGGGAAATTTTGCTTCGCAATGATAGGAAGAGCCGACATCGAAGAATCAATAAGCGACGTCGCTATGAACGCTTTTTCCGCCACAAAACCAGTTATCCCTCCGGTAACTTTTCCGACACCCTCTCCCGTGAGACTCTCACATCTAATATAAAAAAAAGGATCGATGGGCCCCTGTTTCCCGGTCCCCTTCCTTGCTGAAGAACGAGAGAAAACCGGCTTTTTGCCCCCTTTTCTCTGGGGGTTTTCCCTCCCGGCCCGGCCCGGGCCTTGGGAAACCCGGTTGCCATTTTACAGATGTTCCGCCCCAGGGCAAACTGCCGCCGACCCCTTCGGGTTCCTCGCATCGCCCCTTTAAAGCGGCGACGCTTCAAAGCACGATTAAACAATTCTTTCACTTGGAAAAATTTAGAACATCACCGAATGAGTCCCAAGGCGATCAAAAGTGGTAAATTTTACATCTCACTTTTCCCCGGGGGGGGAGGGTTCCCCCCCAGACTACCCCTAATGCCTTAGAACAAAGTCAGACTAGAGTCAAGCTCGAAAGGGGTTTTTTCCCCGATAATTGGCCAAGTCCGTTCCCTTTGGGTGCGGTTTCTGCTAGATAGTAGATAGGGAAATGGGGGAATTCCCCGTTAATCCATTCATGCGCGTCACTAATTAGATGACGAGGCGTTTGGCTACCTTAAGAAAGTCATAGTTACCCGCCGTTTACCCGCGCTTCGGTGAATTTCCCTTTGGGCATTCAGAGCCGGGCAGAAATCACATTGCGTCAACACCGCTCTCCGGGCCCTCGGGAATGCTTTGTTTTAATTAACAATTGGTTCCCGGGTCCGTGGGCCCGTTCTTGTTCGTTTTCCCCTGCTCGTCCTCCGGCACTCCGGAAACCCCCTTTCGAAAGGGGAAAAGGGCCTTCCACCGTCCCCCCCACCCGAGTACGGGGTCCTCCCCAAAAGCGGGCCAGTCCCCGTCACGATAGGAGCTTCCCGAAATAAAAAGGGAAATCCAGAGGGCCAGACACAAGAGCCAATTTTTTTTTGGGTTAGGGGTCGAACTTGCCGACTTCCCTTACCTACCAAATTTTTCTAGAGACCGGGGGCTTTTTTCACCTTTGAGACCTGCTGCGGATTTTGGGCCGGGCCGGCACGAAAACACACCCTCCCTCCGGGTTTTTAAGGGGCCCGGGGGAGGCCACCGGGCACGGCAGCAGCGACCGTGCTCTTTCGACGGCAGCGGGCCCTTTTTCCTCGCGACGAGACCCAGGGACACGCCGTCTTACGGGAAAAATCAACCCCTTTCCGGGTCCCCCCGACGACGTCGCCGAGGGTTTGGTTGCGTTACCGCCCCTATCGACCCCGGGGGCCCAATTTCCCTGTCCCGGGGAAAAGGGGGAATTTAAACCCCTTTTTTTTTCGGTCTTCATCTTTTTTCACAACTCTTTTAAATTTAAAGAAAGATTTAAATATACGCATTGGCGTAAAAACCCCAGGACCAAAATCACTCATGTTCCCCTGCTGTTCCGAAACCCCTTCTCCGTGCTTCAGTCTTCCAGGCTCTCACTGGAATATTTGCTACTACCCCAAGATCTGGACCGCCGGTGGCTCCAGTCCGACCCCACGCCGCGACCTTCTACGCCCACCGACCCACCCCCTACCGGTGACCCCCAAAATCACCATATTTGGGGGCCCCCGGCCGGGCATGGGCTACGACGCTGGAGCGCCATCCATTTTTAGGACCGGTTGTTTGGCGGGGGAGTTGTTACACACTCCCTTTGGGGGGTGCCGGCTTTCCCTGGCCACCGTCCTGCCTGCTTAGCAAACCCACACCTTTTCATGGGGTTTTCTGAGCGTCCGCATAGGGCCTTAGCCCCGTTCGGTTCATCCCGCAGCGCCAGTTCTGCTTTCCAAAAAATGGCCCACACGTCACTCGATCCGCACTTTGGTCTCCGATCGGGGGGAGAACCGATTTCAAGTCCCTTTTGTAAATTTGAGAAGAGGTCGAGTGACACGGGCGTCCCCAAAGGGTCTAATCATTCTCTCTACGGGGCCAACTGGCCATCAATGAAGGGACAGCTATCCTGAGGGGGAAATTTTTGGGGAACCGGGTACCAGGGGGGTTCGATTGGTCTTTTTCCCCCATACCGGGTCTGGCGATCGATTTGACGTCAAACCCGGCCCCCAGCCGAGTTTTCGGCCTTCGTCCCTGCCCCAGAAAGTTCACCACCTTCCCTTACCGAGGTGCCCCCCCTTCCTCCTTGGTCTAGGAAAAGGGGGCCCCCGGCCCCTCGACTGTAAAGCCGAAGGGATCGCGACCCTTTGCTTTCGCTACGCCGTTGGGATTATTTCCCAGACTCCCCACCCCAGTAAGACCCCCGGCCCCTGCCGACGGGTCGGGTGGGGACCGACCCACTCGTCGCGGGGGCGAGCCCAAAAGCATCAGCCCCCGGGAAAACCCGGGCCCGCCGCACACGGAACCGCCAGCCACCCCCCGGGAAATGGCCCCCACGACGACCGGCCGGGGCGGAACCGACGCGCCCCGGGGGACGCTTTTCCCCCATCGAACGCGGCAGAGGCCCCTCCATCGAAAGGGGGAAATCGGGCGGGACCCAAAAGGGACCCCCCGGAAAGCCCCCCGACCTTTGGGGGTTTCCCCCCCGCGACTTCCCCTCCGGGGGGTAAAAATTTTTGGGCGGCCCCGACTGAATCCCCCCCGAGCCCGGGGCTTCGAGGCCCCACCCGTTTCCCCGGGGAAAAGGGTTTCCCTCTCTTGCTCTCTTCAAAAAATTCTTTCAACTTTCCCCCACGGTACTTGTTTCATCGGTCTCGCGGTCGGTTTTTTGGGAGGAGGGCTACCTCCCGTCTTGGGGCTCCCCCGACCCCGACTCTCCGGGGTCGTCCTTCCCATCCGGGGCGGGGGGCACGGGTTTTACCCCACGGCAAAGGGCCCCGCTCGGGGACCCTTTCCTCCGTTCCCCGGGGTTGGGGCGCGACGCACCCATACGGGTCCCAAAGGGGTCCCGCGGCCGGGGTTCCCGGGGCTGGGCTCTTCCCCTTTTTGCTCGCCCCTACTGGGGAATCACTGTTTTTTTTTTCCTCCCCCTTACCCATATGCTTTTGGGGGTTTTCGTCTGATCCGAGGTCGCTTTTCTCTTCCCCGCCATTGGGGGGGAAATTCCCTCTTCTCGACCCAGGGGACGGGGGGCCCGAAAGGCCGTCACGGGAATCGTCCCCTTTGGTTGGGTGCGACCCTCGGGGGGCGGGGGCCCCCCCAAGGGAAGGGCCGCAATGTGCGTTCAATAATCAGTGATCTGGGTGTTCTGCAACCCCACCAAATCTCGCGTTTGGGTGCGTTCTTTCATTCCCACCCGGTTTATCCACTGCTCGGAGCTTGGGGCCGATCGACAATTTAACAGTCCCCGCACGGGACTCGGGATCGATTCAATTTAGGGCGGTCGGGGGGGGTGCGCGACGGGCGCATCTCTTCGCCGTGCCTCCTATACGAGAACATCCCCTCCCCCCACGGGGGCCCGGGGCAAGGGACCCCCCCGCCCCGGGGTTCCGATTTAATTTTTAAATTTTCCCTTGAAAGGGATTCAAATGATCCTTCCACAGGTTCACCTACGGAAAAAGAGACTTTGCCTCCCAAGCGGCCAAGTTCGGGAAATTCCCCCCCCAGTCCACTGGGCCCACAGGGGCCGACGGATAAGCAGGTCCGAAGACCTCACCCACCGTTCAATCGGAACAACACGGGCGGTGTGTACAAAGGGTGTGACCGGGCGGCACGAGTTAATGACCCGCGCCTCGGGGGTTCCTCGTTGGAGGGGGAAATTTCAATCCCCTATCCCCCGCACGAGAGGGACTGAAATGGTTCCCAGGCCGACGGAAGGGAAAACCCCGGCCCTTTCCCCCTCTACTGTAGCGCACGGGGGCCCCGGGCATCTTGGGATCACAGACCCGAATCGCCCCCTCGTACGGCTTCGAAACCCCCGGTCCTTCTAAGAAGACTTTTTCAACCCCCCTCGAACGGGGAGACGTATTTGAACGGGAATCTCGTTCCCTTTTTCGGAATCAACCAGACAGGTCACCCCACGAACCAACTGCGGCCATGCACCACCATCCACATATTCCCCAAAAGGGGATCAATTTGTAATTCGTCCTAAAACGTCCGGGCCGGGTGAGTTTTTCCCGTGTTGAGTCGAAAATTGCCTGGGGCTCCACCCTTTAGTGCCCCTCCGTCAATTCCTTTAAGTTTCGCTTTGCAACCATACTTCCCCAGGCCCGTTTAGGTTTTCCCCGGGCGAGCGCCGGCGCGTCACAACCGTACCCAGCCGGATCGCTGGCTGGCATCGTTTAAAGGGCCCGAACTACAAAGGTATTTTAATCTTCTTTTAGCCTCTGACTTTTGTTCTTTGGGTTGGAAACATTTGGAAATGCTTTTTGAGTGGGTCGTCTTCCGACGGTCCAAAATTTCACCCTAGCGTCGGAATACGGGAAAGCCCCGTCTGCTCCTATTAATCATCACCTCGGTTCCGTCTGTCCCCGGGACCTAGATCCCAAGTCAGTTCCATCGTACCGTGCATTATAACCGAGCCTGGGTAGCCCGCGAAGCACTCCCCCCCTTTTTCAAAGCGATAACCCGGGCCACCGAGGGCCGGGCCGGTGGCCGGCCCCCGTGGCGAGCAGAATGCCGGGGGCGATTTGGGGGACCCGCGCGAGCGGCCCCAAAAAAGAGCAGAAAATCCAACTACGAGCTTTTTTAAAGCAACAATTTTAGGGGATACGCCACTGGAGCTAAAATTACCGCAGCGGCTGGCATTTGTCTTGCCCCCGGGAGGGTCCTCGTTAGAGGGTTTTGAGCCAAAATCATTCCGACGACTGGGTCTCGTAGGGGTCCAGCGTCGTTTTTTTACCACCTCCCCCCGCCGGGATTGGGGAATTTGCGTGCCTGCTGCCTTCCCTTAGATGTGGTAGCCGTTTCTCAGGCTCCCTCTCCGGGAAACGAACCCCCCTTCCCCCTCACCCCTGGCGAACCCCGGTAGGGGGCATCACCTACCGTCGACAGTTGATAAGGCGAACCGGGGGGTGGCGCCGGGGCGAGCCCTTGGAAACGGGCCCAAAAAACTCAACTTCGCTTCCCTCCTCGGCCATCGCTGGCCTGGGAAAGAACCCCAAAAAAGCGCTCGTCTCCCCACCCGGAGGGGGGGGGGAGCTCGGCTGCATGTATTAGCTCAAAATTGCCACAGTTATTCCCAAATAACGCGTCACGATCCCAAAGAACCGTGACTGATTTTAAAAGAAACCCTTTCGGTTTCCGCCTTATACTTTCGCGGCATGTACTGAGACGTGCAGGGGAAACTTTGAACAAGCATAGCGCTACCGGCAGGATCAACCAGGTATCCATCCGTCACTTCCCCGCCTCCCCCCGAGGGGTGCCCCTTCTCTTCCTTCCTCCAAATTTAAAACCGGGCCCCCTGGGCCCTTTTTGGGGGCGCCACCCGAAAAAGGGTCCTTTCTCGTCACTCGCCCCGCTTCCGGAAAAAAAAGAAGGGTGGCCCCCGGGCGAAAGGGGCATAAATAGGCGCAGACGGAACCCTCCCGGGAAAAAGGGAGTCCCCGCGGAAGGTGCCTAAATGGGGGGTATCCCGCCGAGCGGGAGGATTGGGCCCTCGGCCGTCCGTCCCAGCCGGAGACGGACGGCCTGGGGCGGTGAAACACGATGATAAATTGCCCACGGGACCCCCCCGAGGGGGCAGTGTCCGTAGGCCGAAATGGGTGATATCCCCCCGAGCGGGAAAGGGCCTCTGGGGCCGTCACGGACGACGACGTGGTTGCTTCACGTAAAGGGGGGAAAAGGGGGGACGGGTGCAAAACCCCCCCGGCCCGGACCGACCCCACGCGGTCCACCGCCCCGATCCCAAAGCGACATTGATCGGGGGCGAGGTAACCGCCCCAGCGAAGACGACGGACCCACGAAACGCGGGCCGAGGGAAAAAAAACCCCCGGGCAACGCTTGAACGAGCGAAACGAGCCTGATGTAGTGCATTTTCATCGTCTCAAACGAGTCTCCCTATATAGGGCAAAAAGGTTTTTCCCGACGGGAGCACCTCTTCCTCCTCCGACCGGGGGCGGCACGGCGCAAGCGGGACACCCCGACCGAATCTTTGTAGGGGCCGCGTTCCGGTGGACTAACGTAGTACACCGGAACCGGGGAAATATACCGGGAAAGAGACACGATCGGGAGGGGGGGCCGCCCCACACCCCGGGGGGTCGGTGCGCCGGAACGAAATTAAACCCGGGAAAGAGATCCACTGGCAGGGGTCCCGCACGCGCAACCGGTTAGTACACCGGAACGACCGGAAGCCGGAAAAAAAGGTTCCGGGGGGTTTCCGTTTTACCTCCATTTTGAAACTGCCATCCCCTTTTTCCCGTTACCGGGGGCCCCCGAGAACCCACACCGTCGGAAAAATCTTTTTGATTCGCCGCCGCGCGGGATATTTTTTTTTCCAAAAAAACCCATTTTTTCCCTTTTTCCCCATTTTTTTTAAAAAAACTCCCCAAATCGACCCGATTTTCGATAGACCGTTTTGAAACGTTCCGGGAAAACTCCGCATTTCCGACGACGGAATCCGTGGGGGGGCCCCGAACGGGCGTGCTCTTTTTCACTTAAAAACGCTCCCCTTTTAAAGGGAAAAATCGGCCGAAACTTTTTTTACGATTTTCAAAAAAACCCAAATTTCCGTTCAACATTGAATAACCCGCCCTTTATCGAAATAACCCCAAAAATTTTTTTTCCGTGCGTGGGACCACGTCGTCCGTACACCTCGAAGATTTGAAAAACTTCGACGGGAAATTTTAATTTTTTAAAAAAATTTTTTTTTGTTTTCGTTTTTCGCCCCCAACTCGCAACCGGTCGGGGCTCCCGAAACGGACATATTCCCAAAAGATCTCGTCGAGTGCTTTAAGAATATTAAAACTTTCGGGTCCCTGTCTCGAAGGGGGGCCCCGTGGGATCGGGGGGACCGCAAAAAACGATTTTTCCCAATTAAAAAAGATTTTTTTTCTGATCTTTTTTTAAATGACCCCCTGTAATGTGAGAAATCGAGAGGGGGTTTTCTTTTCCCATCAAAAAAGTTTTTTAAATAACTTAAAAACAAGAGAGTTATTCCAAATAAAGTGTTTTGTGGGGGCTTTTACAAAATTCGACCCTTTTTCGGCATTTTGGATCGTCGATAATTAAAAGAACGGAAAGGGGCCACATTCGAAACCTTTTCAGATTCGGAAAAGGGCTCGTCGAGTAGATCACGAAAAATATATTTTTCGGGCCCTGCCTCGAAGGGGGGGCCCCGTGGGCCCGGGGGGGCCCCCATACGGGATCCCCCTATTTTCGGGGGTTTCCGCACGAAAAATTTTATCAGGGGGCGTCCCCTCCAGGGGAACACCCCTAGGGGGTTTTTAAACTCTGGGTCCAAATCCCCCCCCGGAAGCGTTTTTTCCCCCGTTTTGGGGGCCCCCCACTCACTCGCTAAGGGGGCCACCCTCACGAAAAAAAAAAATATTCGGAAAAGGGCTCGTCGAGACTTTCGAAATATATATTCGTTTGGGCCCCTCCCCCCGGGGCCCGCGGCCCGGGGGGGCCAAAACCAGGTTTTTCCGAATTGAAAAAGAACGGCTCGAGGATTTTTGAAAAAAAGAACTCTTCGGGTGCGGAACGGAGATCTTTTTTTTTTCTTTTGAGTTTTCGAAAAAACGGTCCATTAGAACGAAAGTTTTCGGGAAAAAATATGATTCCGAAGGGCCCCACTTCCGGCGTTCGAAAAAATTTATAAAAAATAAAATTTCCTGTATTTTTCTAAAAAAATATAGACTTTTGCGAGGAATCGAGAGATCTACCTTTTGGTGGGGGCATTTTTGGGGGAACAGTGTGTTCTTTCAAAAGTTTTTAGAAAAATGACTTTTCCCGGGAAAAAAAAATTTTCCCCTTTTCCCGAATAAAAAAAAAATTTTCGGTCGGTTTTTTCGAATGACCACTTGTAATTGCGGAATCGAAAGGGGGTTTCAAAATTTTTTTAAAAAAGGGTTTTTAAATAAAATTAATAAACACGAGAGTTATTCCAAAAAAGTGTTTCCCCAAAGTGGGGACTTTGACAAAATTTCGCCTCCCTTCTCATTTTTGGATCGCCCATATTAAAAGAACGGAAAGGGCCGACTTCAGAACCCTTTCAGATTCTAAAAGGTCTCGTCGAGTAGATCACGAAAAATATTCGTTTGGGCCCCTCCTCCAGAAGGGCCCGGGGCCCAAAAGGGGGCCAAAAACAAAGGTTTTCCGAATAAAAAGAACGGCTCGACGGATTTTCAAAAGTAGGACTCTCCGGGTGCGGAACGACAAGATCTTTCTTTTTCTTTAGAGTTTTCGAAAATCGGTCCATTAGAACGAAAGTTATCGAGAAAAAATATGATTCCGAAGGCCGCACTTCCGGAACGTTCAATTCATAAAAATAAATTACCGGTCGAATTTTTTAAAACTATACGTGCGCGCGAGGAATCAGTCTACCTTTCGGTGGGACATTTTGGAGAGAACGGTGTGTTCTTTCAAAAGTTATTCGAGAAAAATGAAGCTTTCGAGAAAAAATTTTTCCCGTTTTTCCCAGATAAAAATAATTTACGGTCGGATTTTTACGAATGACCACTCGTAATGTGCGGAATCGAAAGGGCTTTCATTTTCTTTAAAGAGTTTCTAAATAAGTTAATAAACACGAGTTATTCCAAATAAAGTGTTTCAAAGTGGGGACTTTGACAAATTTCGCCTCCCTCGTACGCATTTTGGATCGTCCATAATTAAGAACGGGAAAGGGCCACGCTCTAAAACTTTGCAGATTCTGAAAGGTCTCGTCAGTAGATCAAGAAAATATATTCGTTTGGTTTTACTCCTCCAGGGGGGCCCGCGGCCCGTGGGGGGGGCCAAAAACTAGGTGTTTCCCGAATAAAAAAAGAACGGCTCGACGGATTTTCAAGAAATACGACTCGTTACGTGCGGAAAAAGAAGACCTTTCCGGTTTTTAAAAGATTTCGTAAATAGGTTCAGGGGAACGAAAGTTATTCCGAAAAGAGTGTTTCGTTACACACGAACGGTGCGCGCCCGGTCCAGGAAATTACCACAGTAACTCTCATTTGCAGGTTTCCGCACAAAACAATACCGCGGATACGTCCGTGGTGGAACACCCGTAGGAGTTTCGAAGCCCTGGCCCGAAAGGGGGCCCATGGAACCTTCTAATCTGTTTTCCTCCGATTTTGGGGGCACCCGACTCACTCTCTACTTGGGACCACACCCTCACACAAAGCACATATTCGGAAAGTCTCGTCGAGTACTTTCGAAATATATATTCGTTCAGAGCCCCTCTTCGATGGGGGCCCCACGGCCGGGGGCCCAAAAACTGAGTTTTTTTCGAATAAAGAACGCCTCGACAGTTTTCAAAGAGAGGACTCTTCGGGTGCGGAACGACGAGATCTTTCTTTTTCTTTAGAGTTTTCGAAAATCGGTGCACCGGAACGAAAGTTATCGAGAAAACATGTGTTTCGGTAGGCCGCACTTCCGGAACGTTCGAAAATTCATAAAAAAATAACTTACCTGTATTTTTCTAAAAAAGTCATGTACTTTTGCGAGGAATCGAGAGATCTACCTTTTGGTGGGACATTTTGGAGAAAGGGATCGTTCTTTCAAAAGTTATTAGAGGAAAATGAGCTTTTTCGGGAAAAATTTTTTCCCTTTTTCCCGAATAAAAAAATAATTTACGGTCGGATTTTCACAAATGACCCCTCGTAATGTGCGAAATCAAAAGGGCTTTCATTTTCTTCAAAGAGTGTCTAAATAAGTTAATATCGACCCGAGTTATTCCAAATAAAGTGTTTCCAAAGTGGGGACTTTGACAAAATTTCGCCTCCTTCGTACGCATTTTGGATCGTCCATAATTAAAGAACGGAAAGGGCCACGCTCTAAAACTTTGCAGATTCTGAAAGGTCTCGTCGAGTAGATCAAGAAAATATATTCGTTTGGGCCCCTCCTCAGGGGCCCGCGGCCTGGGGGGCCAAAAACTAGGTTTTTCCCGAATAAAAAAAGAACGGCTCGACGGATTTTCAAGAAATATGACTCTTTACGTGCGGAACGACGAGATCTTTCTTTTTCTTTAGAGTTTTCGAAAATCGGTTCGTTAGAACGAAAGTTATCGAGAAAAAATATGATTCCGAAGGCCGCACTTCCGGAACGTTCGAAAATTCATAAAAAAATAAATTACCGGTCTATTTTTAAAAAAGTCGTGTACTTTTGCGAGGAATCGAGAGATCTACCTTTTGGTGGGACATTTTGGAGAAAGGGATCGTTCTTTCAAAAGTTATTAGAGGAAAATGAGCCTTTCCGGGAAAATTTTTTTCCCGTTTTCCCGAATAAAAAAATAATTTACTGTCGGATTTTTACAAATGACCACTCATAATGTGCGGAATCGAAAGGGCTTTCATTTTCTTCAAAGAGGTTCTAAATAAGTTAATATAAAAGAAGTTATTCCAAATAAAGTGTTTCAAAAAGTGGGGACTTTGACAAAATTTCGCCTCCTTTTACGCATTTTGGATCGTCGATAATGAAGAACGGAAGGGCCACGCTCTAAAACTTTACAGATTGGGAAAAGGTCTCGTCGGTAGATCACAAAAAATATATTCGTTTGGGCCCCTCCTCAAGGGGGGCCCGCGGCCGGTGGGGGCCGGGGAGTTCCCCATCCCGGCGGAGGCGACGTCGACTCCGCCCACCTCGGGCCGACGCCTCTCGGTCAATCTCTCCGCCGGTCCAATACAATGCTCGGTCGAGTCCAACTCCCATCGACCAAGTCCAATTCCCGTCGGTCCAATTCCGACTCGCTCCAATCCTCCTCGGTCCCCTCGGCCTCGACCCCGGACCGTCCCTCCTCGGTCCGCCCGGCCTCGTCCCGGACCGTCGCTCCTCGGTCCGGACCTCGCACTCCCCATGCCGTCGAAGTCCGACGGACGACTCCCGCCCGCCTCGGGCCGAGACCTCGGTCCAATCTCTCCGTCGGTCCAATACAATGCTCGGTCGAGTCCAACTCTCATCGACCAAGTCCGAGCCGGACCGTCCCTCCTCGGTCCCATCGGCCTCGTCCCGGACCGTCGCTCCTCGGTCCGCTCGGCCTCGTCCCGGAATTAAAGAACGGAAAGGGCCACGCTCTAAAACTTTACAGATTCGGAAAGGTCTCGTCGAGTAGATCACGAAAATATATTCGTTCGGGCCCCCTCCAGGGGGGACCGCGGCCAAGGGGGCAAAAACTAGGTTTTTCCCGAATAAAGAAGGGCGAGATCAAAAAGCTCGTACGTGCGACCTTTCGGTTTTCGTAAAAGTCAACGAGTTTTCCGAGCGTGCGAACGGTCGCGCCCAGACCCTCTTCTGTTTACGGTTCCGCAATGATTCGGAAGCCGAGTGCCCCTAGTTGGTGGCGAGGTGGCCTCATCGTTTCCATTCTAAGAGCCCCGAAAGTTATTCAACAACAATATATTCTTTCAAGGTCCCAAAACGTTTTCCCGGAACCTTTTCAAAAAATTTTCGTCAACGACGAGATCTTCTCAGATTTCAAAATCGGTCACCGAAGAGTACGAAACTGTGAACTTCGAACGTTCGAAATTCATAAAAAATAAGTTACCTAATTTAAAGTACCTTTTGCGAGGAATCGAGAGTCTACCTTTCGGTGGGACATTTTCGAGGAACAGTGTGTTCTTTCAAAAGTTATTAGAGAAAAATGAGCTTTTCCGGGAAAAATTTTCCCGTTTTCCCGAATAAAAAATAATTTACAGTCGGATTTTACAAATGACCACTCATAACGTGCGTAATCGAAAGGGCTTTCATTTTCTTTCAAAGTAGTTTCTAAATAAGTTAATATAAAAGGAGTTATTCCAAATAAAGTGTTTCCAAAGTGGGGACTTTGACAAAATTTCGCCTCCTTCGTACGCATTTTGGATCGTCCATAATTAAAGAACGGAAAGGGCCACGCTCTAAAACTTTACAGATTCGGAAAGGTCTCGTCGAGTAGATCACGAAAATATATTCGTTTGGGCCCCTCCTCCAGGGGGGCCCGCGGCCCGTGGGGGGGGGCCAAAAACTAGGTTTTTCCCGAATAAAAAAAGAACGGCTCGACGGATTTTCAAAAAGTAGGACTCTCCGGGTGCGGAACGACGAGATCTTTCTTTTTCTTTAAAGTTTTTGTCGATCGGTCCATTAGAACGAAAGTTATTCAAAAAACAAGAATTCTCAAGGTCAAACTCCCGGAACCTTCAAAAATTCGTAAAAAAAAAACTTACCTGTATTTTTCTAAAAACTTTATGTACTTTTGCGAGGAATCGAGAGATCTACCTTTCGGTGGGACATTTTGGAGGAACAGTGTGTTCTTTGAAAAGTTATTAGAGAAAAATGAGCTTTTCCGGGAAAAAATTTTTCCCGTTTTCCCGAATAAAAAAATAATTTACTGTCGGATTTTTACGAACGACCACTCATAATCTGCGGAATCGAAAGGGCTTTCATTTTCTTCAAAGAGTTTCTAAATAAGTTAATAAACACAGAAGTTATTCCAAATAAAGTGTTTCCAAAGTGGGGACTTTGACAAAATTTCGCCTCCTTCGTACGCATTTTGGATCGTCTATAATTAAAGAACGGAAAGGGCCAGACTCGAACCCTTTGCAGATTCTGAAAGGTCTCGTCGAGTAGATCACGAAAATATATTCGTTCGGGCCCCTCCTCCAGGGGGGCCCGCGGCCCGTGGGGGGGGCCAAAAACTAGGTGTTTCCCGAATAAAAAAAGAACGGCTCGACGGATTTTCAAAAAGTAGGACTCTCCGGGTGCGGAACGACGAGATCTTTCTTTTTCTTTAAAGTTTTTGTCGATCGGTCCATCGGAACGAAAGTTATTCAAAAAACAAGAATTCTCAAGGTCAAACTCCCGGAACCTTCAAAAATTCGTAAAAAAAAAACTTACCTGTATTTTTCTAAAAACTTTATGTACTTTTGCGAGGAATCGAGAGATCTACCTTTCGGTGGGACATTTTGGAGGAACAGTGTGTTCTTTGAAAAGTTATTAGAGAAAAATGAGCTTTTCCGGGAAAAAATTTTTCCCGTTTTCCCGAATAAAAAAATAACTTACGGTCGGATTTTCACAAATGACCACTCGTAACGTGCGGAATCGAAAGGGCTTTCATTTTCTTCAAAGAGTTTCTAAATAAGTTAATAAACACAGAAGTTATTCCAATAAAGTGTTTAAAAGTGGGGACCCTTTTACAAAATTTCGCCTCCTTCGTACGCATTCCCGGGAAACCTT
>BMAV01003271.1:0-25152 GCA_019973955.1 Trichonephila inaurata madagascariensis | reverse complement strand
CAATTTTTCTTTTTTTTCTTAGTATTGTTAACTAACGTATTTATTTAAATATTAAAATAGATGAGTGTATTCAAGATTGGGACTCTTCATTTGATTCATTGTGATTTATTATGCCTCCCCGAACGAAAAAAGAAGATAAAAAGATCCCGGTTTTTTTAAAAGAAGGTAAGCCCAATTTATACCTCAAATGAATACCTATATTTAGGTATAATAATATTGCTTTGGGACACAATATTATTCAACGTTTGACAATTTTACTGCGGCCCACTGAAGGTGAGACGTTGATTGTTTAAGTATTAAATTGTTTTGATTTAGTAAATTTAATTTAATTGTATTCGTTTAAATTAAATTATTTATTTAGAATAAATTCAGTGACACACAAAAATCAATATAAAGTGATTTCATATAAAAATGTAAAGTGGAAAGCCACACAAAAACGAAACGAGAAAAATGCACCCCAGTTATTAAAATGGAAAATAATTTAATTCTTCTTGAGAGGCCCGATACCATTTGATTTACGGACCTGGATGAGGCCTCTGCTGTATAGTACTCACCTTCTTTAATAGGTTAAATGAGTTTACTTTTATTTTCCACAGACATGACATCATACCTATTCGGCAACCAATAGTATCTGGGTTCCTTCTTAGTATTCATTTTGGGTTTTTGTTCGTCTAACTTCTAGTAAATAGTTAAAAGTTGTTTTTTTTTAAAAAACTTCTTTTTTAAATTTATTTTTATTAATTTTGTTGCCCCATTAACTCGAATTTCGGGCAGTTCATCGTCGTATAGTTGTTTCATTTCTATACCATGACTCTTCCAGTAGTACAGATTTCTTCCCCATTTACAATCAGTATTAGGGGCATATCTACCGCCGTATCAACCGTAACAACGATACGGGGTCCCTGAGCTATAAGGGCCCGGACATGCGTGAACATTAAGTAGGAAAATGCTATCAATAGTCTTATTAATAGAGTTGACTTTTGCATTTATAAAATCGTCTGTTACTGGCTTCAAACTGTTAAAATTTTTCCATGGGAATTCTACATCTTATTTCCCTCGATTAGAAACCTGTGAAAATTGTGACCATATTGCATCTGACATTATTTTGGACGGTTCATAAGTTCATTCTATAGAATGCCGGATTCCATACTTTGCCGGTAACATACATAATATAAAAATGTGCCTTTTTGTAAGCTATTTGGGTAAAAAAGTAACATAGAAAAAAAAACTTTTAAGTCAATTATCACTTAGGTCAACAAAGAATTTTACTTTAGTTACTTTTATTAAATAGTTACAATTAATATAAGTATGTATATACATATAACAGAATCACACTACTAAGTGAAAAAATAGAGAAAGTGAGAGAGATTTTCCTTGCAGTTTTCAATTTTCCTTTCTATATAAGGTGCTGGACAATTTTTTCTTGTTCGTTATAATTTATCCATTAATTGAGTTTCATTATTCTTATGAAATAGTGTAGTAAAAATGGAATCCCATTGTCAAAAATTATGCCATCTCAGATGGGATTCGAACTTTCAACCTTTGGATTAGAAGTCCTATGCGATACTCATTGCTCTGCAGGGACACAACGAACGATTTTCCTTTCTATGTATGCTGCTGGACTATTATTTTTGTTTATTACTATTTAATCATTTTTTAAATTTAATTAATGAATTAATATTTGAAAAAACTGTATAAACATCGGGTGTCACATCCACCCCAAGTTTACAAAAATGTATTTGAACTTGAATGGATGAATTTTATTATTTATATTAACGATTGAAAATTGAACAAGATATATATTAATAATAAATATACATGGGGGGGGGAGAGTGTACTAATTGCAGGGAATGAAAAATGGAACGTTTAATGCAGGGGTACTCACACTTTTTTTCTACTGGGCCGCATACATATCTCAGCTTTTTCGCGTGAACCGCATACCTATGTTAGTTGTTTTACGAGGGCCACAACATGAGGATAAATGGGGGAGGGGGAGAATGCTTTAAGAGCAAGATATCATTGTAAATTTAAAATATGGAAAATTGATCAAAATATTATAACTCCTGTTTTGCTTTTTTTAATTATTATTTCTTATATTTCTTTTTATTTTTGTTACTAACACTAAATTAGAAGCATTTAAGAAACACTCCTTCACAATTTCTGCATCAGTAAACGGTTTCATATGATTACCAACAATATAACAAACTTCATAGGATATCTTTCTTACCGCCGTGATACTACCACTGACAAATCACTTTGTTGCTGTTGCAAAGATTATTCAAGAAAGCTTTTTTATCACCTCTTGAAAGAGCTATTCGAGGAAAAGTGTCATTGAATGATTCCTCTTTATTGGTATTTTTTAAATACAGCACTTGGTGTGACAAATCAAACAATTATTGATCCATGTTGAGACATAGCCATCCTGTGATGACCATGTCTTGCCGGTTCCCGTAAGCAGAGGTGTGGGATTATCAAAATGAAGAGACATAATTCTTAATACAACTTTTTTTTAAAAATAACTTATATTATAAATTCTAATTTTGACAATTATTAATTAAAGTGAGAGTCAAGCCCGAATTAAATCACGTATTGTCAGATCACGCAACTGGGTCCTCTATCTCAATTATCCTAAATAATCCTGTTTATCTAATTACTTATATCTAATATTACCTTTTCCAGTTTCTGGTCCCTTGACCCAGAGAATATAATCTAATAACTTTTTTATTTGAAGATTCTTGATCCGCAATGCAGCTAATTCTTGATCCTCAAGATTCCACACTAGCTTTGTCACGCTATTGATCAGAATGATTCCACACTACAATCTCTGAGCCTGCTACGCTATGCTATGCTCTATCTAGGTTTGCCCACGCTATCCTTTTTATAGTATATCTCATTTTATATTCGATCCGTTTCTCTTCTTGGTATTGGGTTGGAAGGTTTTGCCATTATCGTGGCCGTCAAGAACATAAGTCATGTTAATCAGAAAGACGCGAGAACGTCACAACCCCCTCAAGAAGAAAAACGTGATTTATAAGGGATCAATGCCCTTAAAAATTACGTGTCTAAATCTCTATTTCTAATTTCTTACCGCTTACCAGGTTTTATTTAAATTTTAATCTTAAATCTTCATTTTAACTTTTTATAATTTCAATATCTATCTTGACTTTTAATTTTCATTGCAATTTTAATCTTAAATTTTAACTTTTATAATTTCTAAAAATTTATCTTGACTTTCCCAATTTTCATTACTCATCTTAGAAATTTTAATATTCAATTTAATTTTAAACTCGTGACCAATAAATTTTTACTCCAATGACTAGGCCAACATTAATAATTACTGTTTAATTTGTGCCCACTCACTTTACATTTCGTTACTTGAAATATTTATACACTTAAAAAACTATTATTCTGGGTGCGCAGACCAATCTAACACTGCATATGGAGCTGGTACTTCTGCTCCCTTTCTTAACAACCTGGAAACACTTTGAAGCTATACTTTTCAAGATTTTCAGGAGGTCAGTCTCCCTGAAAATGAAACTATTATTTGAGTATCTATTTCCATAATATTAATCAATTTTACATATATTATTTATATATCTACAATAAATTTTTATCTCCATCCCTACATCTGGTTTCAACAAAACTCCCAATGAGCCGCGCAATCGTTGAATATTATTGTTAGTGCCTTGACTACGCCGCATTTCCTGACCAGATGCCTCATGATACGTAACAATACCTTAACATATATATATACACATATTATATAATTACAAAACATTTTTCATGCAAGCCATTATAACAAATAACCAAAAAATTTTAGCATCTCAAAGTCATACATCGAAGTAAACAAATGTGTGAATACAAATGTTTTCTTCAGAAAAAATTTTTAACAAGTCAAAAGTTCCAAAATTAAATGAACACTCATTGTAGTGTTTGACTTGTACTGCTTTAAGCACCGCCCGAGACTTCCTTCTTTGCAATAATTCTTCCGACCACTTGTTGGAAGATCATAAAAAAATGAAACAATACAACCTGATTTTTATATTCGGTCTCCCATATTCACATTCAACGATGAGGTGTCATCACTCTTCATTCCTTGGTTGTACTGGAATTTCTTGTTGTAAGGCTTGTAATTTCCTTGTCGTCCTTTCCTTGCCTTCCCAGCCATTGTTCTTGGCTGGTCAGAGGGTTCTTCTGTTCTCCGTCGTGGCCTTAAATTATAACTCTTTTCAAATGGAACTTCAGTTGATTCTCTCCTGCTCTTTTTTCTATCTCTGGAAATAGTACTAGATGACATTTGTCTTTTATTATTACAATTATTATTACCCTTTCTTTGCCACTTTCTTTGTGGTCCACTTGTCCCCGATACACCTGATCTTTTAATACCTTGGTTATATTTAAACCTTTTATTTTTATTTTCATTCCCTACTGAACTAGGTAGTGATCTGACCAGTGATTTGTTTTATGGTTCCTCTCTGTATTTTTATATGGATTTGATTGGTTTACCAATCCCTTTTGCCCTCTAACCTACGTTTCACCGCAGATTTTCTTTCCATATTGTGACTCATTTAATCCTTGGTGTACTTTTCCGAAGTACGAGTTTCCTGACTTGATCTTATACTATTTGGGATGATACCTGTTCCTACTTCGACCTCGTCACATTTCCTATGACGATATATTCTTGTTACGTCTACGTTAATGTTAATCTTTCCTGATTTCCATATTACAAAAGAAATATTATTAAAGTTCTTTAACTTCTAGGACTCTATAAAGGAACCCTCAAATTTTTGTTTAAATTTAGCACATACTTTGTTAGCAGCTGAACTTACAGGGGTGTGTTTCTAATAAAGCAATCATTTACCTTTATTTTATGTCCTTTCTACGTCTATTATAATATTTTTCCCACCTTTCCTGTTTAATTTTCATTGTAGTCTAGCTTCTTTAAAGCTTTTCTGTATCTTGAATTTTTTGAATTTAGAGGCTTTCCGATATCATAACTAGTTTTGAAATGGTGTAATCAATTTTTCGACCTAAAATAACTCAGCCGGTGTTTTTCCCGTTGTTTCATTCACCGCCATTACGAATAGCGTAAAGCAAACTCACGTAAATTGATTGATCCCAAGTATCATGTTGATCATTAACATGTTTTGCAATCATTTGCACTATATCTCGATTAACTCTCTTTCAGTCCGATTTGCTTGTGGTCGATATGCAGCAGTCTTCACATGCCTTATGCCTAATCTTTCGCGAGAGCCTCCAAAAAATCTCGGATATAAATTGGGGACCATTATCACTTATTAATTTTATTGGGCTCCCGCCAGCGCGATGCCAAGTTATCCAAAAAAATATCCGCTATTATACGAGATGAGGCCTTTTTTAAGAGGTATAATTTCAACCCATTTGCTGAAATGATCGGTTATTACTAAGAAAATATAGCGGTTTACGTCTTATTCTCGATATAGGATACGGGCTAATAAAATCTAACGTCACTATCTCATTCGGATAATTCGATATAGTGGATTTAACCGACCAGCTGGTAACGCGTTTTTATAGTTATTAACTTGGCACATATGGCATGTAGAGACATATTGATCAATAAATTTTCTCATGTACGGGAAATAACAAACGTCCGAATTTTATGATACGTTTTAAATCTGCCTACGTGTGTCCACTTATTGACTTGTCATGAAATTCTCTCACATTATTTCATTCCTTAAGATTTTTGGAATGTATACACGCATTCACCTAATGACGTTGCGTGTTTCGCATAAAATAACAATCCTTCAATTAAGCGGAAATCGTGGGACCAATTCTCACATATCGTTGCATTAACCGGAGGATTTATCTTCGGGTTTCTAAATATCTATATATATATATGACCTAATTCTGGGTCATTTTCTGTTCTTTTAGTAATTGTTCCACGTAAGTGCCAAATCTTTGATTATGGCACAATTAATTTTATCACCAATTATATTATTCCATGGTTTTCGGTAAAAGTGTAGCCACCATGTTTAACTTCATTTCTGACCCATTAACGTGCAATTTCCTTTATTTACCTTATTATCTTCAACCAGTGTATTTTGAATTTTTAACGATTTCTGATCAAAATCTAATACGATTTTTGACCCACTTATGAAATCGATACCCAGAATACATGGGTATTCTAAATCTTTCAGCACATGAAATGACCAATTTCTTTCGAATTGTCTGATGTGAATTTTTTAATTCTACAATCCCCATGTTTTTGGCATTTCGCACCCTGTGCTGTTATTACCTGGGCTCGCGATTTTTTTATTTGTTTATAGAAAAAATATTTTCTATATACTTCTTCCGATATAAAGATTTTATCTGCTCCGGTGTCCCATAGCGCTTTCAAAAATGTGTTATTTAATTTAATATAGGTACGTGGGGAAGTTCTACAGGTGCTATACATATTGGAGAAAGATCTAATTGTCTCTCTTGTCGACACCTCTTGAGTTGATTAACCTTTACAATATTTAATCGTCCCCTTTGCGTCCTATCGCCTCGATTGAAATTATCCTCGAACCCTTATTTCTACGGTCTATTAAAATTATCATTTCGCTCATTTCAGGAAATAGGTAACCCCTATTGTTGAATCTTTGATCATTATTATTAAATCTATTATTCCTCTCTCGAACCCTCTATTATTTTGACGGCTATTCTCGTAAAACTCATTTCTGTTATTTGGTCTACTCCTTATTTCCGAATTCCTCCAGTTTTCTACCATTAGCTTCAAAATTAGGCATCCTATGCGCATTTTGACCTCGTCTTTCTACATTATGGTTCGGATAACCCTTTGTGATTTGCAAGAATATCTCTCTTCAATTTAGCCAGGACTTCTAAAAGTTGTATCGTATTTTGTGGATTTCTAACTTCCACGTAGTCCTGTACACCTGTGGTTCGAGAGTCGAACTAAAATATGATCCACTAAGTCTGCTTGGGACATTCCTAATTCTAAACTTCTCTCTATTTTTAGTAATCTATAAACGAAATCAGTCGCCTCCTGATTTCTTCCCTGCTGTGATGCATAAAACTCCGACTGTAGTTCTTTTTTATTTTGATCGCGGAAAAGCGCTTCGCTAATTCAGCTTTGAGCTGCGCAAAATCCGTGGCTGTATTTTGTACTAACAACGAACCAAATATCGAATACCAATCTTGAGCCCTTCCCCTGAGATGACTTTTTAAGTAAGCACATGACAGATTAGCGGGATTTCAAGTAACTGAATATTGTTATCGATGCACTCGATAAACTCTGCAACATTATTCTCCGACCCTGAAAATTACATTTCCAGGTAAATTGTATTTCCACCTACATTACCTAACCCAGAATTAAATACGTTCGAGGGCGCCATTGAGACATAGCCATCCTGTGATGACCATGTCTTGCCGGTTCCTGCCCGTAAGCTAGAGGTGTGGGATTATCAAAATGAAGAGACATAATTCTTAATACAACTTTATTAAGAATAACTTATATTACTTAAATTCTAATTTTGACAATTATTAATTACAGTGAGAGTCAAGCCCGAATTAAATCACGTATTAAGTCAGATGCGCAACTGGATCCTCTCTATCTCAATTATCCTAAATAATCCCTGTTTATCTAATTACTTATATCTAATATTACTTTCCAGTTTCTGGTCCTGACCTAGAGAATATAATCTATAACTTTATATTTGAAGATTCTTGATCCGCAATGCAACTAATTCTTGATCCTCAAAGGGTTCATAAGCTTTGTCACGCTATTGATCAGAATGATTCCACACACAATCTCTGAGCCTGCTACGCTATGCTATGCTCTATCTAGGTTTGCCCACGCTATCCTTTTTATAGTATATCTCATTTACATATTCGATCCGTTTCTCTTTGGTATTGGGTTGGAAAGGTTTGCCATTAATCGTGGCCGTCCAAAGAACATAGGAGTCATGTTAATCAGAAAGACGCTAGAGACGTCACAATGTTTGTTTTTCACTACAAAATAGTCAACCTCCCAATCGTATATTTTCAACGATATATTTTCTTCAAATATTTTTTCACTTGCAAGATAGCGAAGATAGCTAAAAAATTAGTTCCACCCATAAAATTGTCACTATTCCACTGTTGTCTGTGTTATCACTAAACGTAACCGTTTCCAAATAGAAAAAGAACATCAATTCGTACCCGCAAGCACCGACAGTAAACAGAAATTGATGTATTTGATTTCTTGGCAAAAGAATTTCCTACCAAATTTTAATACAATATTTTTAAATAAGTAAATTTCTCAGAACAATGGGCGATGACCGGGCCACTTAAAATTGCTCGGTGGGCCACAGGTTGAACATCGCTGGTTTAAGGTGTTAACAGACTCACTCCGACTCCTCAAATAGCTTCGCAATATCGTAAATAATTAATAATCAAAAATAAGTCAGAATGTTTAATTAAATTTTAGCTGAGGAATGAGTTTTGCATCTCTTAGACTGACATAATTTCAATCAGAAAAATATTTGAATAACATTTAAATGATTATTTTTTCAGACATAACTGATTGGATCACAATACTACGAATTCTGTCACTTCATATTGAATTAAGAATGCAAAATGGTGCAAACAAAGCTCCCATTGTTGACATTTGAATTGTACTACGTTGATACAGGCGGGGATCAGTTTGTTTGAGTGAGTGATATAATCAATTAAAAAAAATTGTCGTCTTTCATCTCACAGGGTTATTGTTTTCATTGTGAAGAAAATATTTATAAGCACTCCACAACAGATATTTTCATACACTCGAGATTGTGAATCTGAATATTACCAACGATTTCTACTTCTTAAAAGTAAGTTACTCTTTTATGAAATATTTTTCTATGACTCTCTTTTCCTCCGTCTCGCTATATATATATTAGCCTACGTTTCCTGACTGGGTTGCTTTGATTTCATTATACGCTTATGGATAGTATTTTTTCATGTAAGTTTTTATCCTAGTTTTCTCTAAAAAATATTTTCTTTTATATTCTTCTCTATGAGTGAAACTTAATTGTTCTCTATTCATACTTTCATTTTACTTACTTTAATGTTTGGTTTTCATTCACTTATGTTAGAAATAGGCCTAACTTTTTCCTTACGGCTCTGTTTTCTATCATGTCGAAAATTTCCGCTGTATGGGAAGGTGGTACCATAAACAGCTTAACCTTAAATAACTGGCCTAATTCAGAGACAGCTTTAAAAATCATAATAGGTCTCCATTTTAGTGTAAAGACTCTTTCTGTGTCTTCAATTGTTAGCATGTTTCTTGGAATCCAATTTCTTTCTTCTTTAGCCTTGTAGGTTTTATAACTTTCCCAGTATTTTTATTTTTATTTTATTATATTCTCTCTGTATATATATATATATATTAATTTGTAAGAATTATGTTCTAAATATTATGTAGATGTGTTTTTGCAAAAAAGGAAGGATCGAGGTTTTCTTGTAATCTTTGAAGAATTTTTCAAGAAAGAAATATCTGGGTGTAAATATGGTCTTTAATGCTTCAATAAAAAAGTAGGCTTTTCTTTCATCAGGAAACTGCGATAAATATATCACAATACATTTTTAAAATGCAGAAATTTATTATTAGCAGTAAACAACAACTGGGGGTTAAACATTGAAAAAATTGCAAAAATATATATATGTTTCTTTAAAATGAAAAAAAAACCTTTTGCTTTAGTTAACTAAATAACTTTGTGTAAATTGCACCCAGATTTCCTAGTTGCTGAGAAAATCAATGATTATTTCTTTAATTCACTCTAATTTCATTATTTGTATCCAGTTTCTTGTAAAGATTCTAGTAATTCAAAAGCCATGCATCGGTGTGTTGGTTGATGCTTCGGGCATTTTGTCAG
This sequence comes from Trichonephila inaurata madagascariensis, assembly GCA_019973955.1. Taxonomy (NCBI): domain Eukaryota; kingdom Metazoa; phylum Arthropoda; class Arachnida; order Araneae; family Nephilidae; genus Trichonephila; species Trichonephila inaurata. Next base: position 15,280 of record BMAV01003271.1, on the reverse strand, counting down.
CTTGCTAATATGCCACATGAAAGTATAGCTGTCCTCTTTACCACCATCTTGTTTTATGACGTAGGGCGAACCCCATTGGTTGGAATTTCAAGTAACTTTTATTCGGAACAACTTTTTCAGCTCACTGGGAAAATATCCGTTTCTATATAACATAGGTAGAAATTGTTCAGGTGGTTGGAAAATTGTGCTCCAAACGTGTACGTGTGATAAGGTCTTTACAAGAACAATAAATACAATGGCAGCATTTGGCTGCTTTTGGACGGCACAATTCAACAATTATTTTATTTGGCGAAATTGATCGACTGTAAAATACGAAAGCAGTAATTTCGAGAAAGCCACCCCATGGCGTAAAGTTTCCACATGAAATGGTGTGCATACAGAGTATTTTTGTACTTACGGGCTATCGCAACCCTATTAAGAACCTGAATAAAACCGCACGAAGATTCTAAAACGGAATACATTGACGGTAATGTGGTGCAAAAAGTGCTGTATGTGAAAATTAGGCAATTATAAATAAATAATAGTGAATAAAAGAAAAGTAATATTTAATTTTGTTTATTATTAATTTTATAACCTAGTCATTTTAAATTATATTATTATTTAATTTCACTACTTATGAATTTTGTAAATCCCAGATTCGCATTTTAGTATTCGAACTTTCCATATCAACGAACAGTTAGGCTTAGTAATGGTGGTAAGTGAAGAAATATGAAACGAAGCTCATGTCTGTGAATTTGGTGAGTGATCTTGAAAGTTGGCATGGTTGCGATAGTACACTACTACCGAGTAATCCAATGAGCCTGCAGCGTGAGGCTTCTGCAGAATGCAACAAGAATCTTCGAGACGATAACATATTAATATGTAACAATATAAAGAACCGTGCTGTTTCAAAGAGGTCCCTTTCAGTTTGGTCAGTTATCTTGAAAGTTCACATGATTGCGATAGTTCGTAAGTGTCAAGTATTCCAATGAGCCTGTAGCATCATACTTTTGTATAATACAACAAGAATCATCAAGAGCTCAAACTCAGTGGCGCAATGGCTAATGAGGGCCAGGACTTGCATGCCCATCCAATATACATGACCATTGGGTTGCTTCCGAGGGTGTATGATCAGATGTCCCAATCAGGTGGTCAGTCTGAAGCCAGACCCCCAGTGTTTAAGTCCCCAAGCAAGCTTGGTACTCATTTATCGACCCACTGCAGTAGGGATGAAAGGCTGAGTCGACCTTGTCCAGCCCGAGAATAGAACCCAGACCTGTGGTGTAGAAGCGCGATACGCTACCACTCGACCACTGATAATCATCGAGACGATAACATATTAACATGTAACAATATGGAAAAGTGTGATGTTTCGGAAGAAGGGAATGAACTTCAAAAAACTCTGTTTGGGGGAGAAAATTGCTTAAAAATCCTGCCACACAATAATTCCTTATTATTATTATTTTTTGTCGACCACAATTTTGTATGAGGTTCTTATATTAATATTTAATTATATTTATGCAACAAAAATGCATACTAATTCTATAAACAAAAAATTTACTCAAAATCTCTTAAACACCTTTTTTAATATTTTTAAAGCACGTGATTGTTTGACTCCAGCAGAAAATAAATTTTCAAGTTTGTCTTTTATTAAATCTATTCCTCTGCCCCTTTTTTTTGCCCCTTTCCGAAAAACCCCGTTATTTGGTCTACTCCTTATTTAAAATTCCTCCGTTTCTCCATTAGTTCAAAATTAGGCATCCTATGCGCATTTTGACCTCGTCTTTCTACATTATGGTTCGGAAAACCCCTTTGTGATTTAAGTATCTCTCTTCAATTTAGCCAGGACTTCTAAAAGTTGTATCTATTTTGTGGTTTTAATTTCCCCGTAGTCCTGTACCTGTGGTTCGAGTCGAACTAAAAATGATCCCAAGTCTCTTGGGACTTTCCCTAATTCAAACCTCCTTTTTTTTAATCTAAAAAACGAAATCAGCCCCTTCTGATTTCTTTCTTATGCATAAAACTCCGACTGTAGTTTTTTTTTTATTTTGATCGCGGAAAAGCCTTCGCTAATTCAGCTTTGAGCTGCGCAAAATCCGTGGCGGGATTTTGTACAACAACGAACCAAATATCGAATACCAATTTTGGGCCCCCTTCCCAGTGACTTTTGTGCACGAAGATTACGGGATTTCGTAACAATTTTTGTTTTACACTCGATAAACTCTGCAACTTTCCCCGCCCCTAAAAAATTACATTTCATAAATTTATTTCCACCTACTTCCCTCCCAGAATTAAATACGTTGGGGGCCCCTTGAGACATACCCACCCTGGTGCCCTTCTTGCCGGTTCCCCGAAAGCTAGAGGTGTGGGATTATCAAAATGAAGAGACATAATTTTAATACAACTTTTTAAGAAAACTTTATTACAAATTTTTTTTTAAAATTTATTAATTAAAGTGAGAGTCAAACCCGAATTAAATCACGTATTAAAGTCAGATCCGCAACTGGATCCTCTATCTCAATTATCCTAAATAATCCCATCTAATTACTTTATCTAATATTACCTTTTTTTGTTTCTGGTCCTTTACCTAGAATTAATCTAAACATATTTGAAGTTTTTGATCGCAATCACTAATTCTTGATTAAAATTCATAACTTTTTCAGCTATTGATCAGAATGATTCCACACACAATCTCTGAAACCCCCTTTATGCTCTATCTAGGTTTCCACGCTATCCTTTTTTTTATATTTTTTTTGATCCCTTTCTCTTTTTGGTATTTGGGGTTTGGAAAAGGTTTTTTTAATGTGGCCGTCAAGAACATAGGAGTCATGTTAATCAGAAAAAACGAGAGACGTCCCAAAGTTTGTTTTTCACTACAAAATATCAACCTCCCCAAACGTATTTTTCAACGATATTTTTCTTCAAATATTTTTCCTTGCAAGATTGGGAAAATAGCTAAAAAAATTTGTTCCACCATAAAATTGTCCCATTCCCCTGTTGTCTGTTATCACTAAACGTAACCGTTTAAATAGAAAAAAAGAACATCAATTCGTACCCGAACACCGACGTAAACAGAAAAAAGATGTTTTGATTTCTTGGGAAAGAATTTCCTACCAAAATTTTTTCAAAAATTTTTTAAAAAATTTCTCCCAAACAATGGGCGTGACCCGGGGGCCCCTTAAAATTGCTCGGTGGGCCACAGGTTGAAAACGCTGGTTTAAGGTGTTAACAGACTCACTCCGACTCCTCAAAAAAAGCTTCGCAATATCGTAAATAATTAATCAAAAAAGTCAGAATGTTTAATTTTTTGCTGAGGAATGAGTTTATCTCTTAGCGCTAATTTCAATCAGAAAATATTTAAAACTTTAAAATATTATTTTTCAGACATAACATTGGATCCAATCTACAATTCTGTCACTTCATTTGTTAAGAATGCAAAATGTTGCCAAAGCCCCCATTGTTGCTTTTGGGAATTGCTACGTTGATACAGGCGGGATGTTTGTTTAGTGAGTGATATAATCATTAAAAATTGTCGTCCATCTCCGGGTTTTGCATTGTGAAGAAAATATTTATAAGCACTCCCCAACAGATATTTTCATACCTCGAGATTGTGAATCGAATATTACCAACGTTTCTACTTCAAAATAAGTTACTCTTTTTGAAATATTTTTTTATAAAACTCTTTTCCTTCTCCTATATATATATTAGCCTACGTTTCCTGACTGGGTTGCTTTGATTTCATTATACGCTTATGGATAGTATTTTTTCATGTAAGTTTTTATCCTAGTTTTTCCTAAAAAATATTTTTCTTTATATTCTTCTCTATGAGTGAAACTTAATTGTTCTCTATTCATACTTTCATTTTACTTTAATGTTTGGTTTTTCATTCACTTATGTTAGAAATAGGCCTAACTTTTCAACACGGCTCTGTTTTTCTATCATGTCGAAAATTTCCGCTGTATGGGGAAGGTGGTACCATAAAGCAGCTTAACCTTAAATAACTGGCCTAATTCAGAGACAGCTTTAAAAATCATAATAGGTCTCCATTTTAGTGTAAAGACTCTTTCTGTGTCTTCAATTGTTATGTTTCTTGGAATCCAATTTCTTTCTTCTTTAGCCTTGTAGGTTTTATAACTTTCCCAGTATTTTATTTTATTTTATTATATTCTCTCCTCTCTGTATATATATATATATATTAATTTGTAAGAATTATGTTCATAAATATTATGTAGATGTGTTTTTTGCAAAAAAAAGGAAGGATCGAGGTTTTCTTGTAATCTTTGAAGAAATTTTTCAAGAAATATCTGGGTGTAAATATGGTCTTTAATGCTTCAATAAAAAAAAGTAGGCTTTTCTTTCATCAGAGGAAACTGCGATAAATATATCTGTATTTTAAAATGCAGAGAAATTTATTATTAGCAGTAAACAACAACTGGGGAGTTAAACATTGAAAGAATTGCAAAAATATATATATGTTTCTTTAAAAATGAAAAAAAAACCTTTTGCTTTAGTTAACTAAATAACTTTTGTGTAAATTGCACCCAGATTTCCTACAGTTGCTGAGAAAATCAATGATTATTTTCTTTAATTCACTCTAATTTCATTATTTGTATCCAGTTTCTTGTAAAGATTCTAGTAATTCAAAAGCCATGCATCGGTGTGTTGGTTGATGCTTCGGGCATTTTGTCAGCATACAATATGCCCATTTTATGAAAATATAGCTGTCCTCTTTACCACCATCTTGTTTATGACGTAGGGCACCGAAGAACCCTATTGGTTGGAATTTCAAGTAACTTTTATTCGGAACAACTTTTTCAGCTCACTGGGAAAAAGTATCCGTTTCTATGGCAACTAGGTAGAAATTGTTCGGAATTGGTTGGAAAATTGTGCTCCAAACGTGTACGTGTGATAAGGTCTTTACAGAACAATAAATACAATGGCAGCATTTGGCTGCTTTTTGAATCGGCACAATTCAACAATTATTTTATTTGGCGAAATTGATCGACTGTAAAATACGAAAGCAGTAATTTAATTTATCGAGAAAGCCACCCCATGTAGCGTAAAGTTTCCACATGAAATAGTTATTGCATACAGAGTATTTTGTACTTACGGGCTATCGCAACCCTATTAAGAACCCTGAATAAAACCGCACGAATTCTAAAAACGGAATACATTGACGGTAATGTGGTGCAAAAAGTGCTATGTGAAAATTAAGTAATTATAAATAAATAATAGTGAATAAAAGAAAAGTAATATTTAATTTTGTTTATTATTAATTTTATAACTAGTAAATTTTTAATATTATTTAATTCACTCTTGTGTTTTGTAAATCCCAGATTCCATTTTAGTATTCGAACTTTCCATATCAACGACAGTTGAAGTTAGTAATGGTGGTAAGTGAAAATATGAAGCAGTTTTCATGTCTGTAATTTGGTGATTTCTTGAAGTTGGCAGGGTTTTGGGGTAGTACACTATACCGAGTAATCCAATGAGCCTGCAAGCGTGAGGCTTGCGGGAAATGCAACAAGTCTTCGAGACGATAACATATTAATATGTAACAATAAAAGAACGTGCTGTTTTAAAAGGTCCCTTTTCAGTTTGGTCAGTTATCTTGAAAGTTCAATGATTGCGATGGATTCGTAGTGTAAGTATTCCCAAAGGAGCACATACACTCTTTGAAATACAAAAAGGAATCATAAAGAGCTCAATACCTTAGTGGCGCAATGGCAATGAGGGCCAGGACACTCTGTCCCATCCAATATACCATGACATTGGGTGCTGAAGGTGTATGATCAGATGTCCCAATCAGGTGGTCGTCTGAGCCAGACCCGTGTTTAAGTAAGCAAGCGGTACTCATTTATCGACCACTGCAGTAAAGGGATAAAAGGCTGAGTCAACTTGTCCAGCCGAGAATAGACAGACCTGTGGTGTTAGAACCGATAGCTACCTCGAACTGATAATCATCAGACGATAACATATTAACATGTAACAATATGGAAAAGTGTGATGTTTGGAAAAAAGGGAATGACTTCAAAAACTCTGTTTGGGGAGAAAAATTGCTTAAAATCCTCCACACAAAAATTTCCCCTTGTATTATTATTTTTGTCGACCACAATTTTGTATGAGTTCTTATATTAATTTTTTAATTATATTTATGCAACAAAAATGCATACTAATTTTCTATAAACAAAAAATTTACACAAAATCTCTTAAACACCATATTTAATATTTTTAAAGCACGTGATTGTTTGACTCCAGCAGAAAATAAATTTTCAAGTTTGTCTCTCTATATAAAAAAGGTTTTTCGTGATGCTGTTACAATTTATTACGTATTACCACAATAATGCCAACGTTCATTATAACTCACCAAGCTCCCACCCCGATTTCGCATGAATTGGTACGCATTCGTTTCACATATAATGCCACCAACACGGTTGAGATAATACATTTTTTGTAAGTTCTCGCAGAAAAATATCGCAAGGATTGCCTTGGATGGAATCGCTTCGTGAGAAGAAAGGTGTTGACTCCTACGAAGATTTATTAACAATCAATGGAACTAAATACTCAACTTTCCAGAAAGCTGCAACATCTTCAGGTTTATCAAAATCTGAGGACTTTATCAATGAATTGAACTATGCAGCTTCAATGATGCATTTAGCAGAAAAAGATCGCAAAGAACGAATTTTGCAAAAAGGGGTGCATGGGGGGAATAAATAGAACTGCATGACACATGTAAATTACAGTTTTACAGTTTGAGTATTGAGTATGAACAGAGTTGTATAATTTGAACAATGGAAGTTGGTCCGCCGTTAGGTGAAAAAAAAAAAAAACAAAAAGGGTACCCTTCCCCTAGAACTAATTAAAATTTCTCTCTCTCATATATTGTCCACATTAGAGAAATTAGCAACGCCATGTGAAACATTAAAACACACAAGTAATATAAAAAAATTGAGTCAATTCCTACTTTAAATGTATGAATAGAAAGTATTTTATTAACGATTGAAAATTGGAATAAGATATATATATATATAAGAGGAAAGAGATAACTAATGAAGTTGGAAAAACTGATTTGTTTATTTTGTAAAGATGCACACCGTTTAAGTTTGGCTGAAACATGTTTGACGCCACTTTGTCTTTTTTACAGTTATATTGTTACAACAATAGAGAACAAATCTAAGTTGGGTTCGAAACCGTATAATTAAATTAAATTTAATTAATGAATTAATATTTGAAGAAATGCATTAACATCAGGTGCCATCCCCACTACAAGTTTAAAAAAATTTATTTGAACTTGATTGGATGAATGTGGAAAGTATTTTATTAACGATTGAAAATTTGAACAAGATAAATATATACATAAATATAAGAGGTTGAGCTAATTGGGTTGAAAAACATTAATTCTAGTACTATTTTTAAGGGAATTTTTTTTCGAGATTATAAATTTTTCAAAAACTTAAATTATAACATTTTTCCATTGTTAACAATCCCTTTTTCGGGATCATATTTTAAAGATTTATATATACGAAAAGGGGAAAATTTAAAGCTTTGGCTGACGAGACTTTATATACGCTGGTGGCATTTAAGGGTTAAAAATTGTATTATATTTTTTAAACAAAGTGTAGTATTATTGAATTCAATACTAAGTCATTGTTGTTGTTTGAGGGGGGCGCGATGAAAGTTTTGATTGAATATTGGGTCGAAAATATTGAAACTTGAGAAGCACTACTGTATATCTATTGTAAAGTCCTGTGCATATAGTGTTCAATAGCACCATTTTACAACAATGTTTGCATATAAGTTTTGTTGTGTTCTTAACTTTCATGAGAAATCTGTTTGGTTTCAGCCATGAGATCCATCTTTGTGTCCATCCTGATCCTGGCAATGTTGATGGTAGCCTGCCGATCCGAATCCTCCTCCAGGGCGTGCACATTGGGTGCCGATGGAGGGATGAAGTGCGTTGAGAGCAAGGACCCTCATGGAAGTCTGGCAGGAGCAGGCTCTGACAGTGGAAGCTCGGATAGTGGAAAAATGGTAGGTTGGATCTCCATGTAAGGTAAAATTTAACGCTGAAGGTAAAATTTGAAGGCTCTTGCAGGTCACGATGCCATCAAGGTCACATTAGCCTAGTGGTTTAAGGTATCGGATCTTGGCTGAAATGTCACGGTTCTTAGGACCACTAAAGAACCACCGTGTGGGGGGAGCGATGCACTTTAAAACTGGTAGAGATAAAAATATTCTCATGTTGGTGTGGCCCTCGTCACTGACCATAGTTCAAATTACGAGCTCCCTCGTATAACTGAAAAGTGCGACGTAAATATTCACTCGCTCACTTTCTCACGCAAGGTCACGACTTCGTGGCAGGTGGCTCATGAGTTCGAGCCACTGAAGACCACCGTATAGATTGTTTTGATGCACTTTAAATTATGTCAAGGCTTAAAAAATTCTCCGGTTGGTGTAAAAAATTACGAGAAGGGCTGACAAATTTAGGGGGCCCTCGTCATCATTTGACAATGGTTCAAATTATTCCGTCACCCCAGGGACATCTGAAAAACTTGCGGCCCTGGGCCCAGAGACCTTAATATTTTTTTTTTTAAATTCTGGGCCCCTACGCAAAAGTATGACCTACCTCAGATCTTTAAAAGTATACAGTATACAGCATGCATCGTCAAATACTTGTTCAAATGATAATTTTATACAAGTAAACTTGCATGACTCACAATCTCAAAAACCTAGGCACAAACCGGCTCGACCGATAGCCACATTTCTACTAAATTAGTCGAATGATTGTTTATGTTATTAGGCCTAGGCGTAGACATGGACAACGGCCATCTTATAATAATAGAGTCTTTTCGGAGGATATGTACAAGAAAATAATATTTGACCATTAAAATTATCCGGATCATGATTTTATTAAGACAGAGTAGAGAACGGAACGTGGCCCCCATCGAGGCCCTGATGGCTTATGCCTTAAGACTTTTCTGGTTGCCAAATAACCTCGTGTAGATGTTCAATACAACAATAATGCAACTCATTTCTCCTCACTGAAATGTGAAATTTCAAGAAATTTATGCTAGATAAAGTACTGAAGTATTTATATGTCCTTTAGAGTTGAAAAGAATTATATCTGTACTAGTATCATCGAAACGGTTGTCTAGCAGCAACCCAAAAATTCGAATGCGAAAGAATTAATGTAGAAAGAGTGTAGAAGCAGTTTCTTGAGGAATGAAACATTAAGAAAAAAGGTGGCATCCTAACCCTATCTCGATTAGTTTTTTTTTTTTTTAAATAAATGCTATGTTAAACTGAAAAATCAAATTATAATGAAATATAAAGATATAAATATAAATATTTCTTTAGTGATAAGCAAACTTAATCAAACTGATGCCAAGTTAATTTGGATGGTGCGTGTAAGGGATTGTTAGTGAAGTTATAAACCCAGGACGGTTGGGTGACATTACATGAACCAAGAGCGTTAAGTAGGTTACGACATCATAGTTTTTTGGTGATATGATGTGGGTATAAAAACTCAGGTGACAACTCATGTGGCTACCTTGTCGTCTTGTTACAGTAAAGCCATGGGCTGCATTCACACCAAGGCTGTCAGCGTCGAGGGGTTGAGTGTCCAGAATCAGGACTTCATCTCGGGCGAGATGAAGTCTCTGATTCTAGGCTTGACTACTCGACGTTTGTACCCTTGGTGTGAATAAATTTAAGAATCTCTCTCTCTCTCTCTCTCTCTTTTTCTCTCTCTCTCGGTTGCATTAATCCAGTAATGAACGATTTATTTTAAAATAGTTTCTTAAATCAAAATATTTATCCTTATTTCTAATAATTAGTTAGGAATAGAAATAAAAAGATTGGAATGTTATATTTTAAAAATGTATTTGAAAAAAAAATTATGAATAAAAATATTGAGTGGGGAAAATAATGCAATTCATATCTGTTGACTTGAAGTTTTGATTTCCTTCGCAATGAAGGAACACGAGGGCAGTTGGCGCTGGATCTCGTAATGAGGTTAATTCATGTGACGTCATAGTCACATGATAGTGAAAGCCACGTGATACTAGCCAATCAATTGAAAAACTCATTTGACGTCATAGTCACACGATAAAAACTATCTTGTGTTTCCATCTAATCAGTTCACGCGCTCCGGTGTTGCCAAGTTTTGTTCTTTGCAGAAAATTTCTCTTAAAAAGTACATATGTATACAAAATGCATTTTATTTAAAAGTATAAGCACAAAATACGACTTTTTTTTAATTTAAAAAATATCTTTTTGAAAATTTTTTTTCCCCTAACATTTAAACATCTTTACCCAAATATGAAATTTGAAATTTTATCTGAGTTTTACAAATAGAACAAGTACAATTAGTTTAATGTTTGTTTTGTGAATTCAATGGAAAACACGTGTTTGTTTTTATCATGTGACTTCATGAATCAAGTCCATTTTGAATAGAATAACACCTGAACTGGGAACTTCTGATAGCCACAGCCCAAAGCTATAATAAAAACTATGGTTATCAAAAGAAGAATCAAATATTGTTATTTTTAATTTTATGGGCTCAAATTTAATTGTCCTTCCTCGCAGACGTAGTGAACCACCGGACTAAGAAATCTGTAACGTTATAAAATCTGAAACTAAAATCTTCAAAATATATAATTATTTTAATTAAATTTCCCAGATGTAATTTTTGCAGCTTTACTTGAGTGACACATTTTGATAATTATATCTTCTGAACTTCGAGACCCCATTCATGTGTTGGTATTTCGGGTGCTCAGTAGACCCTTGCGCAGTTTTAGGGGCAGGTATTGCATAAGTAGGGACATATAAGTTACCTGAAGGATTAAGATGATATTATAGTCTGTGAAAAACTTCTCCTTCAGTTTTATGCAACAAAGCTTAGTTAAAAATGTAAAAAGTATTTTTTAGCCCGATTTCTTTCAAACTTTTGTGTTTTGTTTATAAACGACGAGTTTTCTTTTTCTTTTTTAACAGACAGTAAATGAAGAATGGTTTGCCTCTCTTTTTCAGTTCTAAAATATTTAAGCTAAGATTTGATTTTTCATCATAAAAAATGTTACATTAAAAATAAATAATGTTTTTTTTTAAATATATATATATATATATATAACTATTTAAGGTATCCGACTACGTTCGGAACCGTGATTTTAAAAAAGTGCATAAATGGATAATTTTTATGATATTTGGTGTCACTTAGATTAGAATACATGCATAAAATTGTTTTAAGGACACATTTTGACAAAAAAAAATTATTTAAATACAATATTTCGGCAAAAAATTAACTTGGAATAACCTTTTTTCAAAATGTTCTCCTTTTGTGAAAAATACTTCTGTTATAGTAATATTTTGCCTGTATATAGTAGCTCAGCCTGTATATAGTAGTACAGAGGCTCAATTATGAGTTTTGAAAAATTCACATTATTTTCCCAGTTACAACCAATTGAAATATAAAATTATCGGCGTTTTTTTCTTAAAATTTCTCCCCTCTGTTGTCGTAAAACGGGGATAAACCCACTTCTAAGTTATATATTTCAAAAATTCTAGCTGAGCCTCTGTACAGAGGTCTGAGCTATATACAGGCAAAATATAATTATAACAGAATCATTTTTCGCAAAAGGAGAATATTTTGAAAATGGGTCATTCTATGTTCATTTTTTGTCAAAATATTATACTTAAACAATTTTTTTATTGTAATTCTATTCTTAAAATAATTTTATATACATTTTCTAATCTAAGTGACAATGAATATCATAAATATTATCCATTTATATGCTTTTGCAAAATCGCGGCTCCGAACGTAGTCGGATACCTAAAAAAATCCGTGACTTATCGCTGATCAACCTGCAAATCACTTTTTCTTTTGTTTAATTTTCCAGGTTTTATAAACTTTTAATTTCTATAAGACTATTTTGCCCTCCGGTATAAAATGAAAAAAATTCAAGAGAATTTTAATCAATGTGCTGACTTCATGAATCACGGGACATATGGAATCACGTGCATTACTTTGAATTTAAAGCAGACATTACACTTGTAATGGTTGATATCCAGATACAATTTCAAATTGAATAATTGGGTAAAAATGTACAAGTCATATATTAAGATTTTTCAAAAATTTTCAAAAAAAAAAAACGTTTTTTTAAAGTTTTTTAATCAAGTACATTTTCTCTTAATTAGGTTATTAATCTAACAAATTTTTTTATTTTTTAAAGGGAAACGGAGAACTAGGAACGGGGAAAAAAAATAAACGAAAGCCACAAAGGTGATCCAAAAAACTAATTAAAAATGGACTCGATCGCCAAGATTAGATTTCTTGGGGTAAATTCCTACCAAACCTTTGCATAAAAACAAATGAATTGTATTTTTTTTAAAAATTCTAATTAATATACAAAAAATCTAAATCAAAATGTTGTTTTCTTACACCTTTGAAGATGAAAAAAAGTTTTTTTGTTTTATGTATTTTATTATAAAAAAAAAATGTAGATATGAATTTTTAAAATGGCAGCCCCCGAAAAACGACTAAATATAGATTCTACTCTATGGAACCTTTCATTTTGTTGGGTGAACCATTATTACTGTGCTTCTGAAAGTGGGGGCGCCCCCCAAGGGGTCGAAACCTGAAAAGGGGGCCCAGCATTGTAAAAGTCAAAAAAAAAAAATTATATTTAAAAAATTTAAATTTAAAGTACTGAAAAAAAGCAAAACAAAATATATACATTCTGACACAATAAATAAAATTTATAAATATAAATGAATCAAAACTAAAATAAAAAATTTTAAACTAAATAAAAAAAGTTTAATGATTTCTATTGACCCAATGGACTGTTTGCTAAAAGTTTTTAAAAAAAAGGGTTTTAAAATTAGATATTGACACACTATTTTTTTTTCTATATTTAGAGCTATCTATATTTTGTCTTTAAAGCAGACACGACAGAAAATCTGTTTTCACAAAGGCAGGATGTTACAAATATGGGATTAGACTTTAGAAATGCATGATTGAAGAAATAAATATTTAATTTAATTAAAGATTATAATTAGTTCCAATTTAAAAATCATAAAGGAAAAGTAACATAATACTTATCCTATTGCTTAAAAGTAGCTTACTTAAAATATCTATTGATTAAAAGCAACATATACAAAATTTAAAACTTATCTTGATAATTTGTATGGTTTATAAATAAGGTCATATATTGTAATTTTAACGTCAAAATCTACTATTATTACATTCAATACATTGCAATTGTAAGGGGGGCGCGATGAAAATTATGATTGAAAATTGGGTCGCAAGCATTGAAAGTTTGAGAAACTCTGCATTATTAGCTATCCTATTGGACTGTGTACATTACTTATAATTTGTTATTCTTTGTGTTTAGTAGTTTATTTGCTTAGAATTTTGCTGATCAAAAGCACGTTTATTGCATTACTTATGACTATTTTTATTGCAGCACTAAGAACTTTTTATTACTCTTGTGAATTTGTTCGTCTGTTTTTTCTTTTAATCATTTGCATCTCATGATTATTTAAAAGATTTTACTAAAGTTATTTAGTGTTCGGTAACTTATGCACAATTGGAGGTTGAAAAATATATAATTTCCTTGTGATCCACGCTGCGTTCACGTCGTTCATTTATCTTTTTTTAAAAAAAGTTTATAAACATTGTCGGGGGCTGCAATAGTCCAATGGTCAAAGTATCGGATCATGGCGGGCATGTCTTGAGTTCGAAACCAGTAACACTAAAGCCCACCGAGTAGGGGAGCGAGTTAAAACTGTCGAGAGCTCAAACGTCCTCCCGTTAGTGTGGTGTGGTAGTTAGGGAGAGGGGTGCCAGCTCGGTGTCGTCCTCGTCACTCGACCATGGTTCAAAATCACGAAGCCCGTCACCAAAGCCTCATCTAGCTGAACAGTGTGAGTTAATATTCCCTCACTCACTCATGGAAATGTGTACACACAATTTTTCTGATAAAATTGCAAAAGGAGAACGTTTATTTTCAGTAGTAATTCGAGAACTGTTTGAATTAAATTTAATTCTACACATCTTTGTAATAATGATATGAAATTAAGTTCTTAAAACGCTATACCTATTTTGAACCTTATTCCCAATAGTAATATCTTAAAAGGGAATTTTTTAAACAAAAATTGTATTTGTAGCAAAATATATTTTAACCTGCCTTTTCTCTTTTTTTTTGGTTAAAGTAAAAACAACCACTTAAGAATATTTGAAACTACAATTGCCTCCCGAGAATGAGATTCAGTTTCTTATAATATTTTTTAGAATTGTGATGTAGATACTTGTTCACGGGGAAAAAGTTCTATAAACGCAAAGAGAGATTTTAAAATGTATTAAAATATCATTAGAAAACTATTCTGTTGATTTATCTATATGCAAAAATAAAAATACTTGGGGTTTCTTTATTTGTTTCTTAAAGAATTCTTACATAAGCCAGGTGTTTCTATTAAATTTTATTATGCTGAAAATTGTAAACAGACAAAATTTTGTCTAATTCATCTACAGTATGAAAATTTCTTTTTCCATTTCAAATCTTAAATACTTTTTTTTTCAGAAGCAACATTCGAAATTCAGAACATAATTTAATTTTCAGAACAAAATTACCAAATATTTTTTTTTTTTAATTTTCATACAAAAGGAAGGTTTTTTCAAAGAGATTAATATTGTCCAGTACGCTGCCAGAATGTATATAATTTCTTGCTGTATAAAAAAGGTACATTTACGCATTTTAACAAAACAGGAGCTTTACTCAAAATATTTATTTTTTATAAAAATAATTCGATATACGAAACTTTTTAGAATGTATTGTTTAACGCACACACACGCACAGACATACATATATATACAAGCATACACATACATGGATACATAAGCAATTTCATTGAATGCTTTTTTTAACGAAGTAACGCTGCATAGGAATTTAAGAAAACTTAAAGACATTTCGAATGTTTGGTACGGTAAAAACCTGTTTTCATCACATTATTGAAAAAGAAAGTACATTATACGAGGGTTGGGGCAAAAGTCATGGCAACTATTTTTTTTCTTGAAAATACCAGTCCGGTTGGAAAATGTGACAAATACAGACCGAAGGACAAAGTATTAATTAAATGTGTGGACAATGTATAGCACTGAAATATTGTAACACACTAATTTATTACGGTTGTATACAGGGCAATATGGCCTTCACTGTGCAAAAGAATGACAACACAGTAAAATGGTTTCCTGAAAACCTGGGTCTAAAACCCAATTTAGTCCTCTGCTAGGTCACCACCGCTG